>RJVU01063416.1:848378-861045 GCA_003731715.1 Anabarilius grahami | reverse complement strand
GATAGTATGTATATATATATCTGTTATAGATGCGTTAAAAGCTATTTTCTGATTGATTCTGATTTATCTTTTTATGGTTCATGGTTAATATGTGAAAAAAAGGGAATGTGGCTTTGCTAATGTGCTTTTATTTTTCTTCTGTACCTCAGCCACTGCCATATTCCAGTCTGTATTAACATTATTTTTTTTCCAAGTAATTTGGTTATTTCCGGAGGACATTTTTGTCTTTCACCTTGCATCTTACTGTATTTCAGTGGTTGCATGTCCTCATCTGAATTTTATCTAGTTGATCGGAAGTGAAACTTGTTATTGTCGTAAACTTATCTTTGCAACAATTGATTGTCATTTCTCAGAATTTGATTGCTTAAATTGTGGATGAGAGTTTTTTTCTTTTTGTATGGTATAATTAGTGAAATCTTCAACTATTCAAAATCTACCTCTGTAAGCTTGCTTATTCAAGTTTTGCTCCCATCAACCGCTGTCATTATTTGAACAGCAGTCAGATTAAACAAACCCCAAATTTTGAAAAGCATAATTTTGCTTCCGGTGTGTGCGTGTCTTTTCTTCCACCCGGTTACACTTAATAAAAATTGCACCAGCTCAGCAAATTTAGGAGACATGTGTTACTTGCGTTTGGATGCTCCTGTAAGCACGTGCTCCTTTTATGACGGAGTTGAAGGAAATTTCGCGGTGCTGCTTGGTCAAGTGTTCTGAAGAACGGCATTCCGTGGGGAAATAGTTGGCTTTGCAGGAAATAGAATCTCCGTTGGGTGGTTGCAGGGTTAAGCGTTGCTGCGTAGATTTCTCTCATCGTCTCTGGAACTAAAAGACTTTGAGTGAGTCGTCTTCTGCGAAGTTCAACAAAGGTTCTTGGAGGGGGGGTTGAAGAGGTTTAGCTTGCAGGCAGGACGATGGTCGGTCCGCCGACTCAGCGAAGGCCAAGGCAAAGCACAAGCAAGCAAAAGCCAAAGGCGAAAGCACAATGGATTGGATTTTGAACAGTCTGTTGGTTCCGCCTTTCCGAGTGTTTTAACCAATTAGGTCCTGTTTTTGGCGGGTCCTAGGCCCAGTTCTCCTGTTCTTGTATGTAATTAGCATAATGTTCTTACAGTCCTTTTGTTCTCAAACTTTAGGGATTTTGGTCACAACTTTGAGAAGTTAACTTTGCTGGTTCAAAAGTCGTACATCTTACATAAATCAATTTTGCATCAAAATACTGGAAAGCATTCATCCATCACAACCATACCAAACACTACACACTCTCTGTAATTGAGGTAGATTTTCTTCAAATGTACCTGTAATCAATATTTAAAACACATAAAGAATTACATAGGTTCCATGAATAAAATAAAACATGCTTAATACATATATGTTAGAGGCTACTTTTTGTGATACGTTCATATATTTGGCAGTATTTTCTGAGTCTTGTTTCTGTTTGAAAAAAGAGAGTGTCTTTACTGTCTGCCAGGGAAACTTTGGAATGTCTTTTGAAATGCAAGGCTGGGCAGAGGGAAAGTTTCCTGTAGGTGATTCCTGTGGTGGCCTGCTGTGACTTTCACCTCGAGACACAGATAACAGTGGGAATGATAACAGTGGGAATTTACACCTTGTGTCCTGGTGTTTGCTGATCCACCTATTTTCTTAAAGTCAACAAAGTGAGAGAGAGTCTTTTTGATCTATCTCTACAATCAATGGTCTCCAAATGGCAGAAATTGGAGAACAGGATCTTTCAGCAATTTTATGGCTCATGAATGTCTTGGTGGGGGAATGGGTTGATTCTCTTTGATCTTTGGAATGTGGAGTTTTTTTGGTCATTTAATGGGCTTCGGAATAATCCTACAACTGCTTTAGCGGGAGATTCAAACATTCCATACATGGCTTCAGTGGGAGATAATATGATAGAATTTTATAGTCATCTCAATCAAGGTATTAGGGGGTAACATGGCAAATACATTAAAGAGAATTAAAAATTATGACTAAAACGTCTAGGTGGAAACTATGTCAAAACGGCAATCAAGAAAATGAACCAAAGATTTTAACCTTCGAAAAAAACATCATTTTCAAAGTCAACAGTAAGTATAAGCCAATTTAAATGCAAAAAAGGGCCCAATATAAGTGTTCAGAGTGAGCAACATAATTAGCAAGCATTTCACACATGTTAATGCACACACCACAGGCAATGTGTCATTCATTAATATATACTGTACGATAATCCGACAACAAAAACTTAACAACAATAACAAGAATACGCTTGTGTTGCACTTTAACTTCAGACAGAACATCTTTCGTGAAGTACATATTGTAGAACATAATGCAGAACTTATCACAGTCAAAACTGATTAATCAACTTCAACACCAAATGCCAGCGTGGGACTGTAGGCGTTTTTCAATATCAAGTACGCAAAGTTAGATGACTATCCGAGATGACTTGAAGAACACAGATAAACCATTTACTCTTGCAGTCTTGTGTTTATTGTCTTTAAATTTAGTAAGTCAAAGCATATCTATCTTTTTATTTAGCTACAGTGATAGTTGTATTAGGGATATCCTTGAACGGCAAGTTATTCTACTTCTGTGAGGCATATTTGGACTTTCTACATGAAGGCTCCCTCCGGCTTCCAGTATGAATTAAACATACATAACATTTATAATAATTTATAGTTATAGGCCACCTGTTTTTTTCTGTAAAGTAAAATTATTGTTCTTATTATTAATTAATTGTTAATTTTAAATCACAATTTTAACCAGAAAAATCACAATTAAATGTTGCCCTAGTTGCTTCTGATGTCAGCATGTTCACAGATGTTTTTTTTTGTTTTGTTTTTGTTTTGTTTTAGATGCCACTGATGAGTCCTGCTAAAACAGTTTTTCTCTGAGAGCACTGTACCAACATCAGCAAGCTGCACTACATGAACATGGTAAAAAAATTAAAAAGCAAACACCTTGGAAATGACAGGTATGCTGAACAGGAACTGTTTCAGGAATGGCACAAAGTTGTGTGACTGTTGAAGTCTCTGTCTTTAGATCAGTGTGTTCACTAATGTGCCTTTTTGGCCTTTGTTATATATATTTGGATTATGTTGTGTTGTAAATAAAATACAAGCAATCAAATAGCCATTCTTTTACATATCCTCACATTCTTTGTTCTAGTTCCCTCACAGTCCCATTCAGCTGACAGGGCCATTAGGGGAGGATCTTTGTCTTCCCAGATGTGAAACACATCAATATTCATGATGGTTTATTCCCTCCCTGCATACAGCCTTCTGACACAAATCATGTCTTGCCAATTTTAAATCAATATATTGTTTTATGTGAATGAGTGGGGATGATGATGATTTTCACATCATTTTGAAGCAAGCAATTCTAGGCTACACATACATTTTTCAAATGACTTGTAAACAAATATTCAGTATGTTTTTTTTTTTTTTTTCACAAACCACTCATAAATTACATTTTCTCAAAACTACAAACTTTTTCATACATGCTACTCACATATTATTGTCAGGGCATGTCAAAACATCTCAGGCCCCAGATGGTTAACTTGGCTAGATGTGAACTTAGAATTGGAACAGTACTTGGGCAGTGACTGATGATGCTTCACAAGTCCACAAGAACATGAGTACAGGCAAGAACGCATACATTGGTGAAATAATTACCGTCCTATCTAAGAGACACAACTGATTTTTTAAATAAATTAAAACTACATTCAAATTTAGATGATCATGATTGGCTAGTAACATTGGATGTGTCATCTTTATACACCTCAATTCCACACAAAGAAGGGTTGGAAGCTTTGGATTTTTTCTAAAAACTCTTCAAAATTTTACTTTACCCACCCAATTTGTGGATTTAACTGAATTCATATTAACCAAAAATTATTTTTAGTTTGAAAAGGATTATTATCTGCAAACACAAGGTACTGCTATGGGTACTCCATTAGCACCAAGTTACGCCAATCTTTTTATGGGTATGTAGTTATTCTGGTGTTTTGGGAATCATTGTTGTGTTTTTTGTCAGAAGTGTGATTTACTCTTGTCATTCTTTAATTGTGACCTGTTATGGACTTGAACTGAAGCCTGTGGACTGATTGTCTGATTGCTTTAATCATGATTGTGAGCACCTGTGGATTTATAGTGCATTTTCCATATTACTATTGAGAGTGAATGAAATTGTTACACTGACGAAGGCGAAGAGCCGAAACGTTTGTCATCTTATCTCCTGTGTACTTCAATTAAAGTTATTTAGAGTGCAGACCTTTTTGTATTCTTAATTTGAAATATAGGTTCTGGCACCTGATTAGCTGGGAGAGCGCGGTGAATGTTTTAATTGAAGAACGCATACTGAGAAACGGTTTGTGTGTTTAGTAATGTCATGATGACTGTTTTTATGGAGTTTGGTTTCTGGACATTGTTCTTTCCGCTATAGTAATGAGGTCACATCCACTAGCTTTTCTAATCTCTTTTATTAGCGGAGTTCATCACATGAAGTTCACTACACTGTGACTTAATCTAAAGTGAGAACTATTTACTCATAATAACCAGTTAACAATTCCTTTACTACGAGCTAATTAAATAATAATAATTGTGTTAATTACAGTGACAATGAATGAAGAACTCACTATCTGTATAGACTTTTAATATATTAACAATGTAGAGATATATTAACTATGAATTAACAATAAACTAATAGTTTAATGATTTGTAAGTACTTTATAACTGTATACTTAATATCAAGTTTTACCCAAATCTTTTGCTAGTTTGATAATATCCATTCAGTTTTCGCAAAATATTAGTTGTTTTCATGCCTTTTGCAAGAAAATGCACCATTTTATGCTTTTCATCTTCAGAAAGATCTTTCTTACCCCCCATATTGCATGAGAACTGTGACTTGCTTAATAATGTGGCACAATCTCTTTTAAGTAGGTTTTCCATTTACCTAAGAAGACTTGGCGAACTACCTAAGAAACTTGTCTGATATTGATAAAGTTATCTAAAAATATATGAGGTTTAGTTCAGTTTTAACCCTTAAATGCATGAATGTTTCGCCAATCATTCTTACATATTCGGGTCTTTAGCGACCCGGATCTATATCTAACACGGATGGATCTCTACCTGTCACCATAATATAAAACTCCCCACAATTACAGAAGAATAAAATAAAGCATATTTTGTTACCTTTTGGAGCTTGAAAAGGGTTCATTTTGAGCAGATGAGCAGTTTAATGCCATCATCACTGTCTTCGTCAGAGGTGATTTCCCAGCACATTCAACAAATTATAGTTTTGAGAATATGTTTGAGATTGCGAATATGAGCCTATTCGCAATCTCAAACATATTCTCAAAACTTTAATTTTTAACATCTTTAAAATCAATATTTTGATTGCTGATAGCTTTACCAGATCCATCAGTGACAGTGACACTCATATTTGATTACGTTCAGAACTTGCTCTGCTGTAAATCGTTGAGCCATTTCAAGTTTTGCTGATGAGACTTCCTATTCTTTTGTTTTCTGTCTGAATGAAACATCACTTCATCATTGTGTATCAGACATTGCCACCTTGTGGAATAAAAGTGAATTGCACTTATTCCGTCATCAAAGATTTGATTATTGTTGTGCAGAAAAAAATATATACATACACTGATACACACCTCAGGTCGTTAGTGACCCTATACAATTTTTACAAAAAAATGAATGGGAAAACAGGCATTCTTTTATAATTTTATGATTTTTTTTCATGTTATATTGTTTATAATGAATTGTTTGAGGAATACTAAGAAGGTTGATGTCTAACTTTAAAAAAAATTATGAGGAGGAGGGTATAGTGAAAGACATCATTTAAGGGTTAAATTTATAAAACTTTATACTTAGAATATAGCCTATGCATAATTTATAATTAATATAATATAGCCTATGCAAATAGTTATATATTATATGAATTGACAATAAATATTTAAACTTTGCACTTGAATTAATATGAATATACTGTGTCTCTCTCAAACTCTTAAACTTTTGCTGCAGCAGCAGTAGTGTTTATTTCTGCCTTGTAAATGAAAGAAGAAGAAAAAAAAAACCGGCACCAGTTCCATTTTTTACGTAAGTTAAATAGGGAATGTGTAGGACATACAGCGTAAGCTTTTTGAAGTATACGGAAGGCGGTCTGGCAGAAACACTTGCAAGGCGATCATTTGTGTTTATAAAGCATATACATTTCTATTTTTTTTTTTAGAAAATGACAGATAGTTTAAGACCTACGGTGACCGGGAGGGGACATGTTTGGTTCACTTAGTTTTGTCGTGGCCACGAGATATAAACTCGTGGGAATGTGATAATATATTGTGGCCACGAGATATTAATTCGTGGGAACGTGATAAGTCGTGGCTACGATATCATTTTGTCGAGGTAAAGATCGTGGCCTCGAGATTATATGTTGAGGAAACGATATATTTTTCTCGTGGCCACGACTTTTTTATTTTGAGGAAACGAATGACATAATTTCTCATGGCCACGAGTTAAATGTGTAAACAACCTGCGCAACCATAGCACCCTGGAATTATCAGAAATGGATAGGCCTATAATAATATTATATTTTTAATTGAGAAAAAGCGAGGAATTAAGAAATAATTATTTTAACTATTGCCTATGATGTCTTTTAAAACCATTCACTGATCGTAAATTTTTATTTAATATTTTTATATTATTTTTTATTATTATTATTATCATTATTGGTTACATTTTTGTTCATTGTTATGTATTTGCTTTATTTTCCCCTTTATTTCCCGTATCTCTTTACCTTTCTGTAGGCCTATATTATGTTAGCTATATTTTATAAACACTGTAAATGCCCAATCATGCCAATAAAAATGTGACTTTATGACTAATTTCAGTAGTACACTACACAGTAGCCTATGTGAAGATGGGCTAAATGAGCGTCGTTATCATTCGTAGCCCCTCGTGCCCGTGACAGCATTTGAATAAAGTTCTAAAATGTAGCTATTATTAATAAAAGGTTATATGTAAGGCCTAAAATAATATTTAAGCTACAAAAAAGTTTAATTCCATTCACTGATATAGCCAAGGCTAAATTAATTTTGTTTATCATTTTATATATAATTTAATTTATTTAGGTTTAATAGGCATAATAATAATAATAATAATAATTATAATGACACGATCAGTTTAAAAGGCTGTGAGAGGGGATGGATAAAAATGTTTTCTTCTAGGCCTTTTTTATTTAATGTTCTTACATATTCTTTTATCATTTATTGATAATAACAAACTTCCTTTGAATGCTGTCCATTTAGCTTATTACGTTGCGCGCGATGTTGACTAGACAGCAATCAAATAATATATAAATATAATAATTTCTTAATTCCTCCCTTTTTTTATCATTCTTAATTAAAAATAAATATTATTATTGGCCAATCAATTTCTGATAATTCCAGGTCACTATGGTTGCGCAGGTTGTTTACACATTTAACTCATGGCCATGAGAAATAATGTTGTTCCCTTAAAATAATGAAGTCATGGCCATGAGAAATAATGTTGTTCCCTCAAAATAATGAAGTCGTGGCCACGAGAAAAATATATCGTGCCCTCACCATATGATCTCGAGGCCACGACTTTACATTGCGTGGCCACGACATAAGGATGTCATTACCTCGACAAAATGATCTCGTGGCAACGACTTATCACGTTCCCACGAATTAATATCTTGTGTCCACGACATATAATTACGTTCCCACGAGTTTATATGTCGTGGCCACGACAAAACTAAGTGAACCGAACCCTCCCGGTCACCGTAAAGACCCTTATTCCTCATCTGGTATCGTTTAAAGCCCTTTGAAGCTGCACTGAAACTGTCATTTTGACCTCCAACTGTTTGGGGCCAGTCAGGGCCGGAGTGGGACTCATTTTCAGCCCTGGAGTTTCATGCCTTAGACCGGCCCACTTTAATTCCCGACTGACTATATTAAAATAATGTAATTAAAACCTAAGTATAAGCCTGCAAATTGAGGACTGTTCTCTACAGCCTTGTAATTAATTGTATTTTTCAAAAATATTATTTCCAATTCAGTGCAAAAATGCAAAAATTTGATATAGTCATTTTTTATTGTTATAATAATGATTTTATGACGTACACCATTGATTAATTCTTTAGCCATCTAGTGACTGTAGTTAAAAATTCATGTTATTTAAAAAAAAAAAATTAAGTGTTTGCTTCCCAGTAGATAGCAGCAATCGTCCACTAAACCCAGGCACATTTTTCATGTCTATCACTTTGAAGGAAATTGAGAAATGTAGATCTTTTTTAAAGTGGTACTTACTATATACAATTATTACAAACTGAGGTAAATAAATAACAAAAAAATACCATAAATCTCTCAAAACTGCACAAATTTACAGTCAAAATATTAAAGTGAGCGATATCACGTTTGTTTAAAAAAAGTTACATTATGTCACAAAATCACATTTTACTGTCTGGTTATGTAAGCTAGTTGAACAGAAAAATGAATATTGTTGAATATCCTAGCATAACATAAATGATAGGCCCTATATTTTATTATTTGCCTACTATTATGATATGAGAAATAGCTGCATACATGCCATTATCTTTTGCATGTTTCCCATCTTCCTTTTTATTTATTTAGGCAACCTAAATCGGCCTCCGGTGGCTTAGATCATTTTTCTTACCATAATTTAGTGTTGCTTTAGAACTTGTCCCGCTCCCCTCCCACTCTCCCTACAGACGTCACCTCATCCCTTCTTCTCGTATACTTTTGAGTGAGAGTTTTTCTCCGGGCGCACACTTCGAGTCCCTCCCGACCTGGTTAATTGACCCACACGGTGACATGATATCATTGACATTACGTGAAAATGAGCAGTAAAAACCCAAGCGCGCATTCGTTTTATTTTTCTTGTGCGGGTGCCCCGTGCCCCCGGCAAGATGCCGCCCTGGGCCGTTGCCCTTGTTACCCATGCATAAATCCACCACTGACTGGTTTTAAGGAAAAAGGTACTTAGTACATTTTCGCCGCGTTGACAGTTTCTAGAGCATCCATATTTCAACCCAGTGCCATGACAACACCGGCCCCCGTGGCCAAAAAAACAGACCGGCCCACCGGGAATTCTCCCGGTGCTCCCGATTAGCCAATCCGGGCCTGGGGCCAGTTGAAGTCCACTATAAGGAGAATAATCCTGGAATGTTTTCATCAAAAATCTTAATTTCTTTTTGACTGAAGAAAGAAGGACATGGACATCTTGGATGAAATAGGGTGAGTAAATTATCAGGGAATTTTTATTTGAAAGTGAACTAATCCTTTAACTGTTTAACAACAAGCCTAGTATCTAATAATAATATGAAAGTACAATATTTTTGGCCAGAAACATTTTATTAAACCATATACACAACAACATTGTAGTGCCTCATCAGTCCTTTCTTGACTGGCCATTCAGGTCTGTGGAGAACCTCTCTCAAAATAGCATCTAAAAAACAGATGCACCAAAATAGTAAAAATAGTATCTGTCTGTTTCACCTTGTTTAGGTATATACACTCCCCTGTGTTTGCTTATTTCTGCTGGTCTGTACAAATAGTAACCTAACCTTTAAACAAAATGTAAAGCTTTAGTCAACTAATTAATAAAAACTTTATACATTATAATGATATGTTTAAGGATTAGTCAAGTTGTTATTTCAGTAAACAGCAAAAAATACTGTCCAAGTCAAACACATTAAATACATGTGTTACTACTACATATGTATTTCTTAATATTGTAGCCTAAGCCTACCTTAAAACTTTTACCTTCTGTCCTTGTCCCCTTTCCAGTAGTTGTAGACCCTGAATCCAGTGTTTCTAGGCTAAAAGCAAAACATTCTTTAAGCTCACCTTCAGGAAATCGAGCATTAGGATGGTCGCAGATTTTATGAACAAACAGAATAATGTATTTACAGCACTGTCACTTGTTTCCAACAGCTTGTTCATTCGGTTGCTCCAATAAACATACTGTCCGAGATAGTGAGATCAAAGTTTTTCAGTCTTAGCTCTGGCAAAGCAATGGGCATCAGTGATGCTAAGATTGCTTTGCTGCAAGGAGGCACAGAGCTGAGCACAATGAGAACAACTATGTACTTTGGATCGGGCAGTTTTTTGAGACAGTATTTTGCAATCGGGTCGTCGTTGTCTGCTTTTTTTGTGCAGTACTCTGTTAATAGACTGTAATTCCGCAAAAACGAATTTACAGCTTGGTAGTGTGACAGCCAACGAACCTCATTCAAAGGCCTAAAAGACAGTGAATCCACTTCTAAAACATTTGCCAACTCATCGAATTTGCTTTTCTTCACAGTGAGAAAATCAAGACGGTGATCCTGCCAGCTGAATGATTACAAACACAGTTTTGTAAGTGACTTGATTTTGTTCCTTAACCCTGTAAAGCCCACTGTTGCAGAATTACAACATCACTTTCAAAAATAAAAAAAAAATGCCTGCAAATGTTTTTTTTTTCTCAAGACCACATTTACATAGTTAATGGGTTCTATTGTTTGTCCTCACAATGCTATTGGATAGAAGAAGTGTTTATAGGTCCGGTCATCTGGCCATGAACTCACTCTACCTGCCAACTTCGCGTTGAGCTCATCTTCTTTTTTTGCATGACTGGATGTCGTCAAGATACAAGTACGTAAAATTCCTTAAATATTTTTTTTTGTGTTTACTACAATGTCTAGAACACATACATATTTAGTTATTTTGGAAAACATTAAACAATTTTGATTTAGAGCTTGTTAAGTCCATGTTGTAATTCTACAACGTTGGGCCAGAGTGGTAGTCAAAATAGCCTGTGCTCCTTACACATTACATAAGGACACTGCACTTCTCATATGGTCACAAATTGAAATTTAAACTGTTAGATGATTCATTGTAACTAAGTTAGTACTTAGTTTAGCTTATACCATAATTAAACACAGGAATACATTGTATGTGGAATTTGGAACTCCATCATCTAGAGCAGTATCTAAAACTCCCTGTATCTTTGTAGTTTTTTAAATTCTAAATGATCCTGAGATTTTTTATGAAAAAGTAGCAGTACCAAGTAGCAGTTTATAGCATTAGGAGATAGAAAAACAGGCTCTGAATGTTCTGGATTTTTTGGGGGGATGCCTGTTGCATTGTTCAGGGACAGGTGTAAATGGTCTTGAATATGAACCTGTAAGTGCTCTGGGGGGATGCATGTGTTCTTTTAGTATGATAAGTAGAGAGCATAATAGGCTGGCCAGACAGTATTGTTTGAATGTAGTAGTGGAATTTTAATTAGCATTTGCATTGAAATTATAATACTTTGAGGGATAATACTTAGATCTCTACCCTCGACACATGGTCTACCACCCTGTCTATTCTTTCAGTTTATCTACTACAATATAAGACCCATATGTATTATTCACTTTATATTTTTTTACTTTTCCATTTCAGAATGCCAAGATGTCATCGGACCACCCCCCACTGGATGTACACAAAGACATGATTGCAAATTTCCCAGTAAAGACGAAGAGAGGACGCTGCAGACACTACAATAATGGATACACAAATACACTGTATCAAGTGCAATGTTCACCTGTGCTTCTGAGATGAAAATAACTGTCTTAGGGACTATCACTGCAAAACACAGACTTCATTCAAACCACACTGAAAGTGATAGAAGAAAAAGTTTTATAAATACATTTTTTTTCAATATTTTTATTAATAAAAAATATGATTGTTTTGTGATTATTACTCATGATATATACTGTTATGGGGCTAAGTAAGCAATCAACCCTGCAAATGAATGCTTAAATGCTCTGTATATCTGTTCTGACAAAATGAGTACAAATACAGAAATTCTGCTCCTAACTAGGCCCAACGTTGCAATATTACAACATTTCCCTAAAAACATACTAAAATGTAAAAAATTTGAAAAATCTTTAATTTCTACATCATAGGCCTCCTAAAACAATATCTGAGAGGTCAAAAAAAAAAGTGCTAATTTCTTTCTATATTTGGGTTTTACAGGGTTAAACTTAATGTAAACTTGTGAGATCAATATGTTTTTTTCTCTCTTGACTTTCCAAGAAGCTGGTTAATCAGTGTTCCATGCTTTCGATTATATGATGCTTTTACAGCATCAATGTAACTTTTTTGTGTTAAATGTTTTAGGTAGTCAAATTTCCACTCTGTCCACGTTTTCCCAGTGGAAACTCTCCTTTGATTTTAGCTTCGGAGCAAACACAATCCCAGTAGCTTCGTAGCTGAATATGTCTGATTTACCTGATTTACAAGGACCATCACTTGTATCCGTTTGAACTATTTCGTTTAGCCATTCTTGTTTGAAAGTCAACCTTTTTCTTAAGATGTTGTAGAAGTAAAGTCTCTTCTTTTCGTTTAGCCATTGATGTTAAAATGCCATAGATGATAAAATATCTTACACATATTCAGCAAGGTACACAATACACATTCCCTACACATGAGGTTAAACTACTGTCAGTCTTGATGCAGTGTTGAAAATGATTCTGTCACATATACAAGGCAGACGCACTCAAGCATGAGATGTCTGCTCAAGATGGTAATAAATTCACTCAGGGAGAGAGAGACAATGAGAGAGAGAGAGAGATGGCAGTAAAAATATGACGTTAAACAACATGT
>RJVU01063416.1:794547-848287 GCA_003731715.1 Anabarilius grahami | reverse complement strand
CCAGTTCTATATTTTGCATTGTGTTTCTTTCTTGTGGTCCCTTTGCAAATTCTCTCTATTTACACTTATCCAGAATACATGTTCATTGTAAGTTATATAAGACTGAGGTGGGCTGCATGTGTCTATACTCTGCATTTGAGAAGACAGGATGGTCCGCTGTTTCTTAGTTTTTAATTCTGAGGACACAGAGTTCTTTAGAGACCCAGAAAGCACTGCTGATCATATCTCTTCGCTTCATTATCTCTCTGTCAAGGTCACAGTGAAGATAGAGGAAGATACTGCTCTTACAGAGTTTAAATTCTACAAGAAAGTCTTTATACTGTGGCTTTCTTTTTAATTAAAAAGAGTTTCAAATGGAAAGTACCAAAATCATAGATATACACATTTGAAACTCTAAGATAGCTTAGATATTTGTACCACTATTTACAATGACACTAATAATTCTTAATTTCCGATAGGAATGCAAAATCAATCGGTAGTTATTAATAGAATAATGAGACACAACTCAACTTTAGATTTCCCTGGTGTGCATATGTGCATTTTTAAGACGTTTTAAGGCCAACAAATTGGATAACAATAGCTTTAAAACCACGTCAACAAATGCATACATGCACAGTTTTGGCTGATTGGACAATCATGTTAATTTTTCAGAGTTTTACTGACATAGCCTGACAACATCTCATTTGACCGCAGTTCACTATTGGTCAACTGAAGCTCCCTCGTCGTTTCCTCATTTGTTTGACTTGAGCCTGGCGCTGAGGTGAATTTGGAATAATTCAGTAGAGGCAGGGATACATAGACCTTTATAGAAAATAGAAATCCCCCCATCCCCCCTACAAATCGCGCCCTGTATATATATATATATATATATACATACATATATACAGTGGGTACGGAAAGTATTCAGACCCCCTTAAATTTTTCACTCTGTTATATTGCAGCCATTTGCTAAAATCATTTAAGTTCATTTTTTTTCCTCATTAATGTACACACAGCACCCCATATTGACAGAAAAACACAGAATTGTTGACATTTTTGCAGATTTATTAAAAAAGAAAAACTGAAATATCACATGGTCATAAGTATTCAGACCCTTTGCTGTGACACTCATATATTTAACTCAGGTGCTGTCCATTTCTTCTGATCATCCTTGAGATGGTTCTACACCTTCATTTGAGTCCAGCTGTGTTTGATTATACTGATTGGACTTGATTAGGAAAGCCACAGTGCATGTCAGAGCAAATGAGAATCATGAGGTCAAAGGAACTGCCTGAAGAGCTCAGAGACAGAATTCTGGCAAGGCACAGATCTGGCCAAGGATACAAAAAAATGTCTGCTGCACTTAAGGTTCCTAACAGCACAATGGCCTCCATAATCCTTAAATAGAAGACGTTTGGGACGACCAGAACCCTTCCTAGAGCTGGCCGTCCGGCCAAACTGAGCTATCGGGGGAGAAGAGCCTTGGTGAGAGAGGTAAAGAAGAACCCAAAGATCACTGTGGCTGAGCTCCAGAGATGCAGTCGGGAGATGGGAGAAAGTTGTAGAAAGTCAACCATCACTGCAGCCCTCCACCAGTCGGGGCTTTATGGCAGAGTGGCCCGACGGAAGCCTCTCCTCAGTGCAAGACACATGAAAGCCTGAATGGAGTTTGCTAAAAAACACCTGAAGGACTCCAAGATGGTGAGAAATAAGATTCTCTAGTCTGGTGAGACCAAGATGGCCAAGATTGGCCTTAATTCTAAGCGGTATGTGTGGAGAAAACCAGGCACTGCTCATCACCTGTCTAATACAGTCCCAACAGTGAAGCATGGTTGTTGCAGCATCATGCTGTGGGGGTGTTTTTCAGATGCAGGGACAGGACGACTGGTCGCAATTGAGGGAAAGATGAATGCGGCCAAGTACAGGGATATCCTGGACGAAAACCTTCTCCAGAGTGCTCAGGACCTCAGACTGGGCCGAAGGTTTACCTTCCAACAAGACAATGACCCTAAGCACACAGCTAAAATAACGAAGGAGTGGCTTCACAACAACTCCGTGACTGTTCTTGAATGGCCCAGCTAGAGCCCTGAAACTCAATTGAGCATCTCTGGAGAGACCTAAAAATGGCTATCCACCAACGTTTACCATCCAACCTGACAGAACTGGAGAGGATCTGCAAGGAGGAATGGCAGAGGATCCCCAAATCCAGGTGTGAAAAACTTGTTGCATCTTTCCCAAAAAGACTCACCGTCAGATCAAAAGGGTGCTTCTACTAAATACTGAGCAAAGGGTCTGAATACTTAGGACCATGTGTTATTTCAGTTTTTCTTTTTTAATAAATCTGCAAAAATGTCAACAATTCTGTGATTTCTGTCAATATGGGGTGCTGTGTGTACATTAATGAGGAAAAAAAATGAACTTAAATGATTTTAGCAAATGGCTGCAATATAACAAAGAGTGAAAAATTTAAGGGGGTCTGAATACTTTCCGTACCCACTGTATAGACACTTACATATATACACTTAGATATTAATGGAGTGTTTTTATTGCTGTGCCTTTAAGTAGCAACAAAGCAGAAGTAGCAACAGACCTTTTATTCTGCATAATATGAAATGAACATTCCAATAATGGATTATCGTAAAAAAAGAGAGAGAGAGAGAGAGAGAGAGAGAGAGAGACTTGGTTCTATGCATCGGTTGTTGATTGGATTTTGATCGCTGCATTGGTGATCATGGTTTTGAATATTGATACATCTGCCCTTTCCAATGAACACAAGAATGCACAGTAATCTCAGAATCTGGCATCTGTCAAATCATCTCAGATATTGTTACATACAGAAGGGTCGGAGACAACAGAATACAGGTAGGTGGCATTTATTGGACAGACAGCAGGTACAGATAGTGATGCAGGTGAGAAAATAGCAGATATAAACTTTAAAGGATGATAATGGGAAGGTTGATACTGTCCTTTGTGTTGCAGGAATGAAGATCGTGGATGGTAGCGAACTGGAGAGTGGAACGGAGAAGAGACAATGATCGAAGACACACACTGAGACGGGATCACAGGAGGAGACAGGGAACACGCTGGAGTAGAGACGGTGAGTATCGTGGGAGTCCTTGAGGTAAGCATAGAAAGAGTCCTAATGCAAACGAGACCGGACAATGACTGAGGTGAGTGTGAGCCTTTTGTATCTGTGGTGATTGGAGTGATGATTGGTGACAGGTGTGTGTGTTCAGAACTCTGGTGAGGGAGTGCGCTGTGATTGGGTGATGGTGGAGCCTGGCGGGTCTGTGACAGTACCCCCCCCCCCCTCCACAGCCCGCTTCTGAGGGCCGAGGACCCCGACGTTGTGGTTGTCATCCTCTTCCATGTGGGGCAGGTCGATCTGGATGAGAAGCGTGGAAAGTGTCGAGTAGATTGGGATCTAGGATGTCGTTTCTGGGTACCCATGAGCCCTCCTCGGGACAGTAGCCTTCCCAGTCCACCAGATACTCCAGTACACTACCATGGCGCTGGGAGTCCAATATCTCATTGACCTGATATGCGGCTCCATCTTCCAGGATAAGAGGAAGGGGGGGTTCGGCTGCTGCGACAGGCTCTGTGGAGACAGAAACAGAAGGGTGGTGAGGCTTGAGAAGTGAGACATGGAAGGTAGGATGAATTCAGTATTGTGAGGGTAACTTAAGCTGATAGGTGATCGGGTTGATCTGCTTCGAGATGGTGAAGGGACCAATGAATCTGGGACTGAGTTTTTTGCATGTACCTTCTCACATCCCTAGCCATGTTTGGCCACCAGAAGCGCTCCTTCAACAGCGAGAGGGTTTCATTGGCCCCTGGGTGGCCAGTGCCCAGTGATGTGTGGGAAGAATGGATGAGTGGAGTGCGCTGAGACCTGTTGATGTATTGCAAACCTAGAGGACAGCCCGGCGGAGTGTTAGCGGAGGCATTGAAGGAGGGAATGGAGGTTTCAGACCATCTGATGGGACTCGCAATAATATTGTCTGAAAGGATTGATTCGGGTTTCTTGTTGCTTTGTGGAGTGTACAGATGGGATAAGGCGTCCGCCTTAACATTCGTGGGTCCAGGAAGATAGGAGATACTGAAGTGGAAACGTGTGAAGAACAATGCCCAATGTGCTTGTCATGGGTTCAGTCTTTTAGCATCTCTTAAGTACTCCAAGTTTTTATGATCGGTGAGTACAGTAAAGGGGTGCTTGGCACCCTCCAGCCAATGCCTCCACTCTTCAAGGGCCAGCTTAATGGCCAGAAGCTCCCTGTTGCCGATGTCGTAATTCCTCTCCGCCGGGCTGAGTTTGTGGGAGAAGGCGGCACATGGATGGAGTTTGACTGGATTCCTCTGCTGCTGCGAGAGCTCCGCTCCTACTCCTGTAGTTGATGCGTCAACTTCTACTATGAAGGGCTTCTCTGGGTCAGGGTGAACGAGGAGTGGTGCGCTGGTGAATGCTTCTTTTAAGGTGTTAAAGGCTTCGGTGGCAGCTGGTGACCAGGACAAAGACTTGGGCTTGTTGCAGAGGAGGTTGGTTAGAGGATATGCAATGGAGCTGCAGTTCTGGATGAATCTTCTGTAAAAGTTCGCAAATCCGAGAAATCTCTGAAGTTCTTTGTTGAACTTCAACCTTCCCCTCGTCCATTTGGATGCTGCTGCTGATATTGTAGCCAAGGAACTGCACCAAGGGTTGATGGAAAGATCTTTTTTCGGCCTTGAGGAAAAGATGGAATTCCCTCAGGCGTTTTAGGACCTCCGCAAGGTGGTGGCGATGTTCGGCCATGCTCCGGGAGTAAATCAGGATGTCATCGATGTAGACCAGAACAAACTTGTAAAGAAACTCCCAGAGCACCTCATGAATGAAGTCTTGAAATACGGAGGGGGCGTTGACCAGGCCATATGGCATCACGCAGTTCTCGTAGTGTCCAGTAGGGGTCACAAAAGCGGTTTTCCACTCGTCCCCCTCACGTATTCGGAGGAGGTTGTAGGCGCTGCGGAGGTCCAACTTGGTGAAGACAGTGGCACTGTGGCGATGTTCCAAAGCCGCTGGGACGAGGGGATGTGGATAGCGGAACTTTACAGTTATCTTGTTGAGAGCCCAGTAGTCTATACAAGGCCGCAAGCCTCCGTCCTTTTTGGCCACGAAGAAGAAGCTTGAAGCAGCAGGGGAAGTCGACGGACGGATGTAACCTTTCTGTAAAGCCTCTTCCATGGCCTTCTCCTCAGGGATTGACAACGGATAGATCTTCCCACGGGGCACTGACTCACCCGGAAGCAGATCGATGGCACAGTCCCATGGCCGGTGTGGAGGCAGCTTGGAGGCTCTCTTCGGGCAGAAGACAATCGCTGAAGGGGGTGTAACATGGAGGAATATCCACCGAATGTTTCTCCACTGGACTTTCGATGGAGGTTGTACAGATGGGGAGCATCGCTGGACGAGGAGAGTAATGCGGTGGTAGAAGAGGGAAACATTTCGGGAAGCAGTTGTCACCCCACTTCAGGATTTCGCCGGTTCTCCAAGAGACGACAGGATTGTGCTGCTCCAACCATGGGCGCCCTAAGATCACATCAGCGGTGGAGTCCTCCAGAACCAGCGGATGTTGATGTTCAATGTGTAGAATCCCGACTTGGAGCTTGACTGGACCAGCACACAGATGAACCTGTTTACGGCTGAGGGGTTTGCCAGTTATTGTATGGATCTGGTAGATGGACGGCGAAGTTGTGGTCTTGAGCTTGAGCTGGCGGCAGAGGGTGCCAGAGATGAAGTTACCGGCTGACCCGGAGTCGAGGAGAGCAGTGACTAGAATGGAAACATCGACAGCAGTAAGCACTTCAATGGTCAATCTGTTGTTTTCCAGTTGCATGGGTTCATTGACTGGTTCTGGAGGGCTGATGGATTCTGGCCGGCGTAGAGATGGTGTAAATAGCGACTGGCCCTGGTGTTCTTCTAGACACGACTGCATACAAGTGGCGAACCGAGTGGAGAGTTGGATGAATCGTTCTAGCCTGATGGAATCCTCGTATGCAGCGAGATGCAACCGCACTCGTGGATCCAGACCCTGACGGTAGGTAGCCTACAATGACTGCTTGTTCCATCCACTGGCAGCCACAAGAGTCCTAAACTTAAAGGCATATTCATTAACAGTCATGGAACCTTGTTTCAAGTGGTAAAGCTGCTCACCAATAGATGAATCTCCGGCAGGTCTACCGAATATTTCCTTGAAATGGGTCAAGAAATTGGTGAGAGATTGGGTAACAGGACTATTTTGCGACCAAATAGTTTCTGCCCATTGAAGTGCTCTGCCGTTCAACTGGGAAATAATGAACGCTACCTTAGCGTGGTCATCAGGGTACAAGTGTGGTTGCATCTCCAGGACCAGCGAACACTGCAGGAGAAAACCGTTGCAATCCTCCGCTTAGCCAGAGAAGGACGCTGGTTTGGCCATGGGGTGTAAACAGGTGGTGAAGGAGTGACAGCGGTGTTGACGGAGGTGATCACTGGTGAAGATGCAGGTTGGTTGGAGGTGAGTGCTCGGCGTAGAACACAAGCTCCTGAAATGGATCCGGTGAACTCATGCTGTCGTCCTAAGTGTTGGTCCGGTCTTCTGTTACATACAGAAGGGTTGGAGACAACGGAATACAGGTAGGTGGTGTTTATTGGACAGGCAGCAGGTACAGATAGTGATGCAGGTGAGTAAATGGCAGATATAAACTTTTAAGGATGATAATGGGAAGGTTGATACTGTCCTTTGTGTTGCAGGAATGAAGATCGTGGATGGTAGCGAACTGGAGAGTGTAACGAAAAAGAGACAATGATCAAAGACACGCACTGAGACGGGATCACAGGAGGAGACAGGGAACACGCTGGAGTAGAGACAGTGAGTATTGAGGGAGTCCTTGAGGTAAGCATAGAAAGAGTCCTAATGCAAACGAGACCGGACAATGACTGAGGTGAGAGTGAGCCTTTTGTATCTGTGGTGATTGAAGTGATGATTGGTGACAGGTGTGTGTGTTCAGAACTCTGGTGAGGGAGTTAACGCAAGCAGATAAAGTAGAGTCCAAAAACATATATAATGCCTTGCACACCTGACCAGCCAAGACTGAAGTGATTGTATGTGTCAAAGGGTTAACTGTCTGTCCCACTTTTTGAGCATAGACATGAAAATGAATTTTCCAACTTAAATAAAAAAAAATCCTGAATACTTCTGAGCACAAACTTAAGTTTGGTGTCTTTTTAAAGGGAACAGTTCACAGATTATTGTAGAAGTTAAAAAAGTTGTAAAAGTAAAGTTTAAAAAAGTTATAGAAGTTTAAGTTTATGAAAATTTATATTTTATATAAAATATATATTTCACAAAACATGTTCAACATTAAAAACTAAATAAAGCTAAATATCTGAACAAGTTCTTTGCCAAATGTTTGGTTAATATCTCAAAGAACTTTCAGTAAGAAAGTTCAGTTTTTTGTGCGCAGTACCAAACTTTTTCACTAGATGACATTCAGACTCCACCGGTGACCATATATGGACTCTTTGATTTCCATATATGGTTTGAGTGATCTGAACTATATTTTCCCGTACTTTATGAAGTAGACATTGTATTCAGAAGTAGTTTTGGCAGTAATGTTAATATTTGATTTGAATTCAATCTCTTAAACACACAGAAAAAACACACAGAAAGAATCAGAGCGTGTTTTAAAGTTTGGGACCACATCACAAATGAAGAATCTATCTATTTATCTATTGCTATGTAATTTCTTTTGAAAACCAAATATGAAAACTTAAAAATAGTGGTTAAAAACAATTTTATAAATCATAAATTCAGATATTTATTCTTTGTAATGTGTGAAAAGTACTGATATTAAAAGTTAATTATTTGTCCATGATTGTATGTTCCCTTTCAGCTGATCACGTTCAATGTCACGTCGGAACATAGCAACGAATTGGTACTTTTGAGTGTAAACTAAACGAGCCAGTGCACAAGAGAGCCTTTGCACCCTGCAGATTACAGATAAAGTCTTGCTGCAACCTACCCCTGTGCACTTCACTTGAAAAGAGCATTATTTGCCCAAAAGAGCAGCATGGGTGCATCTTTGTAAAGACGTCATTTCACCCGTATGTTTCTGGATGAGGTCGTTTATGCTGGTCGCGTCTCGCCTTTCTCGTAAGACACATGCTTCTCAGCATGTGTGCCATCGAGCTGTCGGCTTACAGCGCAGGTTGTCACGGCAACTCTGCATGTCTTTCAGCGCTCTAGATGTGCGTTTGGTCGAGACTCGAGTACCTCAAATGAGGTGGAATCCCCTTACCTATACCCAGATCTAGTTCATCCTTCCGAGGGAGGCCTATTTCGGTGAATAGCCAGGGTGACCTGAGGGTTAAAGTGAGGGCTTCCCCTGCCGAGTACGTCTCTGTGGGCCCCCTACTCCTGTAGCGCATCACAAGCTGTGATGCTTCCAGATGGGATTGCTTTTCCTTCTCATGGGGGACCTAGCAATTCATTCGGGGCTCCAGCGAAGGATCAGATGGGCTGTTATGCTCTGAAGATGACAATGACGGCGAGTTTCCCGCTTTGGCGGTGAGTGCTCATGCTGAATTGGATTCAGAGTTGCAGCCACGCTTGCCCAGGCTGCTGCGCACTCGGACCCGCTCTGAGTGATTGTGGCTGGATTGGATGATTGGTTTCTGGGGGCTCAGTGTAACACATAAATTGCCTTGGCCCACCCTGTGCCTTTCTTTCTGGATGTATGCAAAGAAATTAGGCAGTATAGAGGCACATTTGTGTCAGTATGGAATGCCAAATGTGCCAAAATCTTTTTTTTTTTCTCTCTTTCTCTCTCACTACCCTCGATGGTTGTGGGGACTTCCCAGGCGGACAGTTGAAGTGCATGCCCTCAAAGTGCTGACACCTGGTGGTGTCATCTGCAACACCAGCACAGCACCTGTAAGATAACAGTAGCTCCGGGTGCTAAAGCTTACAGTGCTGATGGACAGGCCACCTCTGCCCTGCATGGGATGGCCACCTGCAACTCTAACTCTCAACTCTAGTTCTGAGCCAGAGTTGATGCAGGAACTGCGCACGGTGACTGATCGTGATGAAAGTCACAGCGCAGGCCCTGTCGCTGTCGAGGACTGTGCCCAGCGGTTCTCTGCAGTCCAAAAGCAGGCTGTGAAAAGCATGCCCAGACATGCTACCAGGCCTTCGCGGGCTGCCTCTCAGTCTGCTTGTTGCCAAGGTTGTCCGTCCCCTGTGGCAAAAAAAAAAAAGAACGCTCCAGCATGGCCAGCTCAACCGGAGGAGGGCCGGGTGGAGAATCTTTGTTCTGCCACTGGCTTTACAGCTAGTGCAGAGAGGAACTGTTTCCTCTATCTCTGGGTCTCAAGAGGGCGGGGATGGCAGTGTGTGACACTATGCCTTGCCATTCACATCCCCCTCTTCTATCGCCAGCAGTGTGCGGTTCGAGGATGCAAGGCCTTCTCAGGCACCCACTGCCCAACCGTGGAGCCAGGTAAGTGTTGCAAACACTCAGACCACACTTCGGGACATTATGCCTTCCGAGTCGGTCCCTAAGCCCCAAGACAGTCCACCTGTTCTGGAGATGCTTCGGGGATGCTCAGGTAGGCCTGTTTGCTTCTCCGGACACGTCCCACGCCCAGTTGTTCTATTCTCTGTCCGAGGTGACCCTCGGTATGGATGCGCTGGCACACAGTTGTTCTCAGGGCCTATGCAAGTATGTGTTTTCCCCAGTGAGACTTCTCGCACGAACACTGAACAAGGAGCAGGTCTTGCTTGTTGCGAACTACTGGCCCCACCGGACCTGGTTCCAAGAACTATTGCTCCTTGTGACCTCCCTCCCTGGCAGTTTTCTCTGAGGAAGGATCTGCTTTCTCGGAGACAGGGCACTTTTGGCACCCACATCCAGACTTATTGAACCTCCAAGTGTGGTCTCTGCGAGACAGAGGTCTTAAGTGACCTACTTCCACCGGTGGTAGACACCATCACTTCAGCGAGAGCTTTTACAGGCATGCCTATGCTTTGAACTGGAACCTGTTCTTTGAGTGGTGTTGTCTTTGAGAAGGCCCCCGGAGATGCCCGATCAGGGTCGGGCTTTCTTTCCTGCAGGAAGGGTTGCAGTGAAGGCTGTCTCCCTCCACTCTGGAGGTGTATGTTGCCGCTGTCACCACACATCATGATGCAGCACATCATGATGCAGTAGACAGTAAGTCACCGGGGAATGACCTGATCATTAGATTACTTATGGGTGTGAGAAGATTAAATTCTCCTCGCCCTCATTTCGTACCATCTTGGGATCTCTCTTTGGTCCTTATGGCTGTGATGAAATTTTTTAAATAATCATAACTAACATTTCTTTTTCCTTGCAGGAATAACATTTATATGCTTTTGAAACCTAAATGTCCTCAAACTTTGGGCCTAAGTCAGTGTGTGTCTGAATCATGTCCAATTATAAGAAAAGGGGAAATTAAACTGAGGGACAGCTAGACAACTATCTAAATATAATAGCCCCATGATATTGAGTAACCAACAAACTAATAAACACATGAATTGGGCAGATCTTGCTTTACCTAGTAACAGAAGGGTCTGACATATGAAGAACCAATCATATTGTAGAATGCTTTACCATTCTCCTATTCTATATAAACTGTTGTATTCTTTTTGCTGGTGGGATTCTCTGTGATTGATACGTGGTCCTCCGGCCATGATTAAAGCATATTCTAAGACAACAACTGGAGTCTCTGGTTATTGTGCAGCGCTCCAACTTTAAACCTGGAAAATAGATTTCAAGTGTCTGTGTCGTAGGGGACGAGACGTCGTTCAACTCAGAGTGAGACTCTAAGGCGGGTTTGATATGCTGTCAGGTAACTATAACTCTTAGGCATCATATACGGTCAGAGCAGTTACACTTAGGCGTCAACCTTTGCGGGCAGAGTGGGATTCAGGGACACCAGGTTAATTTAGTTCTGGTGTGTAGGGGAAATCTACCACATGGCCTCACAAGGAGAACCCTTCAAACCTTTGTAGTTGTCATGAATGTGGCCTCTGTGGCTCCCTCCGATCACCACCAGAGGGCTCCCTCACCTGAGTACTAACTTTATCACAAACTTAATTTCCCATAACCCCCATACCTGGTCCTAATTACCCACACACCTGATTCCTATCCCCTGGACTATTTAAGCACACTCACACTCTCACCCATTGGGAAGTCTTGTTTTGCCCCGGCTGACACTACTGAGCGTTTTTCCTTGTGATCTGTATTCTTGTGTATGACCTTGGACTGTTTATTCTCATCGTGATTGTTTGCTGCCTGCCCTGTTCATTCCCTGCCTGGATATCTGGATTACCCTGCCTTGTCTGCTGCCTGCCGTGACCCTTTGCCTGTCCCTGTTTATGATTCTGCTCTGTCTTGGATATTGTTTTTGCTGGTGTTTGACCTCTGCCTGTTCGACTACGATTGTTTTAATAAAGCTGCACATGGATCCCATCAAGTCTGACTCCTCGTTACAGAAGACTTCACCAGACCAAGATCCAGCGGCCATCTATCGTTCTAACCACTGAGGTATCTACACAAGCCAGCATTCTAGCCACCAACCAACAACAACTTACCCGTCTTACTGCTGTTACAGAGGAGCTGGTAAAGACACTACAAAGGATGCGACTCTCCACCGCTGACGTAAGTCCGCCATTAGTCACTTCATCTGCCACCTCGGCATCTATAACGCACTCCACTACAAACCCGCGTCTAGCATTTCCTGAAAAATATGATGGCTCACCAGCAAGATGCAAGGGGTTCCTGCTGCAATGCTTATTGTTTGTGTCTCAACAACCCACTTTATACACCACTGACGAGAGTCGCATCGCATTCGTGTGCTCCTTGTTAACGGGTAAAGCTTTAGAATGGGCCACTGCGGCGTGGAGTGACAGCCATCCAAAGTTCACATCATTCAACGAATTCCTACAACATTTTCGTGAGATTTTCGAGCACTCTGCAGGGGGAAAGGCAAACAGACGGCAGCTGAATATGCTCTCACATTTCAAACGCTGGCGGCTCAGACAACTTGGGTGGATGACACACTGAAATTATTGTTCCTTAAAGGGTTAAACATGGAACTTCAGTCAGAACTTACCTGCTGTGACGAAGGAAAGACTCTGATTCATTTCATTGATCTGGCTATCCGCATCGACAACTTAATTCACTCACGGCATCCTCAGAGGAATACTACGTCACTCACTCCTGCCACTTCAACAACCCCAGATCAAGAACCCATGCAAATCGGCTACACTCACCTGTCCTCTGAAGAGAGAGAGTGACGTGTGCAACAAAGACTCTGCCTCTATTGTTAGCAAACGTTAGACGGATGTCCTCTGGGGACTGGTCAAGTTCACTACACCACTGGAGACATTTCTCTACAGATTGGAGCACTGCATACAGAGACAATTCCTTTTTTCCTAATAAAATCACCACAAAACCCTGTCATTCTTGGATTACCAAGGTTACGTCAACATAACTCACAGATATCATGGGCTGACAATCAAATCATCCACTGGTCAGATCACTGTCGTCAACACTGTCTCCAATCTCCACAGCTACAGAACACTCAAGAATCACAGTCACATCACATTACAAGCTTACCACCCAAATATCAAGATCTCTCCGAGGCTTTCAGTAAGTCCAAGGTGGCCCAGTTACCACCTAATCGCACAAATGACTGTGGCATCGAATTTCTCCCAGGAACTACACCCCCCAAAGGCCGAATTTTCCCACTCTCTCAGCCTGAATCTAAAGCCATGAGAAACTACATTGATGAAGAACTTTCCAAGGGGTTCATCCGACCATCTACTTCTCCCGCATCTGCTGGGTTCTTCTTTGTCAAAAAAAAAAATGGAGGCCTGTGACCCTGTATTGACTATAGGGGTCTCAATGACATTACAGTAAAGTTCCGTTATCCTCTACCTTTGGTCCCTGCAGCCCTGGAACAACTTTGTACGGCCAAGTACTTTACCAAGCTCTACCTGCGCAGCGCCTATAATCTGATTCGTATCCAGGAGGAAGACAAGTGGAAGACTGCCTTCTCCACAACCACTGGGCACTACAAATATTGGGTTATGCCCTTCGGGCTGGTCAATAGTCCATCCATCTTCCAAGCATTTATCAACGATGTCTTCCGAGACATGCTAAACAAGTGGGTCATCGTGTACATAGATGAAATCCTGATATATTCTGACTCCTACAATGAACACGTCCACCATGTCCGTTCTGTCCTCCACAGACTCATTGAAAATCAACTCTACGCCAAGGCAGAAAAGTGTGAGTTCCATCAAACTTCCACCTCTTTCCTGGGTTACATCATTAGCTCCGAGGGAGTCGCCATGGACGACAACAAGGTCCAAGCGGTGGTGAACTGGCCGTTACCCACAACAATTAAGGAACTGCAACGCTTCTTAGGATTCGCCAACTTTTACAGACGATTCATCAGAAACTTTAGCATGATCGCTTCACCTCTCACATCCATACTCAAGAAGGGAGGCACTCGACTATCCTGGTCACCAGCGTCAGAGGGAGCTTTTCAGAAGTTGAAAGAACTGTTCACTACTGCACCTATCTTACATCACCCTGACCCCGAACGAAAATTCTTAGTGGAAGTTGACGCATCCAGCACCGGTATTGGAGCAATACTATCCCACTTGACAAGGCAACCAGTCTAAGCTCTTTCCTTGTGCAGTCTACTCCAGAAAACTCACCCCTACCGAGCAGAACTACGATGTGGGGATCAAGAACTTCTTGCCATGAAAGCAGCATTCGAACAGGTGGCATTGGTTGGAGGGAAGTAAACACCCTTTCACTGTACTAACTGATCATCGGAATCTAGAATATCTGCGTTCAGCAAAGAGACTCAACCCCAGACAAGCAAGATTGTTCTTCACCAGGGCATTGTTCTTCACCAGATTTCAATTTACAGTAACTTACCGACCCGGGTCCAAGAACATCAAGGCCGATGCTCTCTCCAGACAATTCGAGTCCGCACTATCACCTCCCACCAATGAACCCATTCTATCTCCCACTATCATCGTAGGACCAGTTCAATGGGACATTGTGACAGAGATCACAGATAGCTCACCATTCTGAACCACCTCCTCCGAACTGCCCTCCAGACCGCACGTATGTAACAAAAGCCCTGCATAATCCAGGGTTTGCAGCTCTGGTGGCCCTCTCTACAATCTTACATCATAACCTTCATTCGCAACTGTACAGTCTGCCAAACCACGAAGTCATCAAACCAAGTTCCTGCTGGTCTACTACAACCACTACCCATTCCGCAGCGCCCTTGGTCTCACATTGCCATCGATTTTGTCACGGATCTCTCCAACTCCCAGGGTCATACTACTATCCTCATTGTCATACTACTATCGTCACTGTCATCGATCGCTTCTCCAAGGCCTGTTGCTTTATTCCCCTTCCCAAACTCCCCACTGCCTTGGAGACCGCCGAACACCTCTGCAACTATGTGTTTCGGTTCTACGGCATTGTTTCTGATCGAAGTCCCCAGTTCACATCTCGAGTCTGGTCAGCCGCCTTCCAAAGACTCAATGTCAATGTCAGTTTGACCTCAGGCTATCATCCCAAAGCCAACGGTCAAGTCGAACTTCTCAATCAAGAACTCACCCATTATCTACGCTCCTATTGTCACCGCAATCAATCAGACTGGAGTCGATTCCTGTTCTGGGACGAATATGCGCAAAACCATCTACTGGACTCACTCCCTTCAAATGCATACTCGGTTATCAGCCACCTCTGTTCCCCTGGTCAGGAGAACCCTCGGACCTTCCATCCATCGATAACTGGCTCCAACGGAGTGAGAATGTCTAGAATGAGGCCCATGTCCATCTGCAGAGAGAAGTAAGGCGGCAAAAGGAACAGGCTGACCGCTACCATCGCCCGCATCCTGACTACCGTCCTGGACAATGGGTTTGGCTCTCCACTCGTGATCTTCGACTCCAACTACCCTGTAGAAAACTCAGCCCCAGGTACATGGCTCCATTCAGAATCATAAGACAAATCACCCGTTTCCTATCGTTTAGTTCTACTAGCTGATTGCCGTATCTCACCCACTTTCCATGTTGCTCTTCTCAAGCCCGCAGGTGGTTAGAGAGGAGTGGAGAACCTAGATGAGGCCAGTGAACCAGAGACCTCCTCCCATCATCATTGAAGGCGAGGAGGCATATCAAGTGCACAAACTCGTGGATTCCAGACGCCGGGGCAGGATACTACAATATCTCGTCGACTGGGAGGTGTATGGCCCGGAGGAACAGTCCTGGGTCAATTTAGATGACATTCTGGACCCGTCTCTCATCCAGGAATTTCGTAGGACCCATCCGGAGCGACCTGCCCCTCGCCCTCGTAGAAGACCCCATACCTGGTCCTAATTACCCACACACCTGATTCCTATCCCTTGTACTATTTAAGCACACTCACACTCTCAAGTCTTGTTTTGCCCCGGCTGACACTACTGAGCGTTTTTCCTTGTGATCTGTATTCTTGTGTATGACCTTGGACTGTTTATTCTTATCGTGATTGTTTGCTGCCTGCCTTGTTCATTTCCTGCCTAGATATCTGGATTACCCTGCCTTGTCTGCCGCCTGCCCTGACCCTTTGCCTGTCCTTGTTTACGATTCTGCTCTGTCTTGGATATTGTTTTTGCTGGTGTTTGACCTCTGCCTATTCGACTACAATTGTTTTAATAAAGCTGCACATGGATCCCATCAAGTCTGACTCCTCGTTACAGCAGTCAATTGAGCTCAAAATCCTGTTTCTAAAGACAGCGCTCCTGACTGCATTGGCTTCAGTCAAGAGGGTGGGGGACCTGCAGGCATTTTCGGATATGTGCGCTTATTCTTCTCTTCAGTTCAGTTCCCCTCATGGTGAACCCTGTTGATTTCCATCATCACCCTCGGCAGTCAGACGTGGCGGAAGTCATTCCGAAGTCAGGCCTAACACTCGTAAGTATGGCCATTGGTTGACCCCTGTGCTAGGCTAGTTGCCATATGTTGGGATGCTCTGCCGTTCCTGCCGGTGTTGTCTCCCTCCCCTAACTAGGCCGGAGCCACCTTAGAGACATTCCATATGTTGCACTGCCCTAAATGCCCAGTCCATATGCGTAATTTCCACATGATGCCTCCCTGTGGGCAGGATGTAGATTCCGCAGTGTCCCTTTTCCGTTGAAAGGGCATGGTTTCTCAATGTTATAGGTGATTGGGCTCTCAGGTGAGATCCCATTCAGGGAATGAGGGTTACATACGTAACCAAGAGATTTTGTATTGAATCCAATTAGAGTCAATTTTACCCAGACCATACAGGCTGTAACCAGAAATCGGACAGAGCATGAGGAATACATTTTTGCTTTGTGAGGAACAGACAAAAAATAATTTTTGAAAGGTGCATTGAAACCATGGA
Source organism: Anabarilius grahami (assembly GCA_003731715.1). Classification (NCBI taxonomy): domain Eukaryota; kingdom Metazoa; phylum Chordata; class Actinopteri; order Cypriniformes; family Xenocyprididae; genus Anabarilius; species Anabarilius grahami. The sequence continues at coordinate 831,835 of RJVU01063416.1, read as the reverse complement.
AGAATAAGACTGTGGAGTAAAGGCAGTTTAAGTAAATCTGAAAACCTGCGTGCTAGTGTTTTCAATCACTCATCACTCAAGCAATCAGATGCGAACACAACATCAACGCACATGCAAAAGGGATAAAAATACAACAACAAAAAAAGCATACTGACAGACGTAACACCCTCCCCCCATAAGATTTCAACACACTATACAAAATTAAATGCAGAAAACAATGCACTGCAAATACATGTGGCCATGTAAATGTGTTCACTATTAAAAAATAAAGTAAAACACAGCCAGACATCTAAAAAAGCGATAATTATTTTCGTCCGCATATAAGAAGGATGTGGCATTAACACCTGAGGTTTCCGTTTGTGGGTAAGTGTATGAATTAAATTTATACAGCGAAAAAAAACAAAAGGAAACATGTTCCAACAAATGTACAAAGAAACTTTGCATCAATTTTCCTTTACACCTTTCTGTAAAGAACCATAACATTCCCAAAAATAAAACAAAATACACAAAACTCTTTGCGTGAGCACTTATACCCCAAATAAACAACGCTAGTGGCTTTTGATGCTTTCTGGATGAAGAACAAAACACAGAAACATTATTAAATATACATTCTTATACACTTATAAGATCAGAAGTAAATCCATTTACCATTAACATTACTATAATCATGTTCATCTCTTAAAGGTGCTGTATGCAATTTTTTCAAATTCGTTGTTGAACACTGTTGATATTTGAAATCAACCCAAACAAACCCATCCCTCTCTTCATTGCTCCGCCTCCAAAACTCACACTCCAATACTAACCACCCCTGCAGCCCCATCACTGCTGGCATGCGAGGTGAATGACTACCAATGATGCTAAACACCCCATTCTCTAACGGGTGTCAGTGTGCAGTAGTTTAACTGCAAAACTCTCACTATCTGGCCACTGTTACACACGCAATGTGAGTGGATGTCTGTTTATCACAGCTGACACGCAACAAATTGCTTCAAGAAAAATAAATCGCAGATGATGAACAAACGGCAAGGAAGCACAAAAAATGAACATACAGTACACAAGAGTAAATACAAACAAGAGTTTGTTGTTAATCGCCAACAGAACAGCAGCTCCAGACAATCAAAACCCAGTGTTACCTATATGATAAGGAATCAAAGCAGCCTCCGCGTCTGTTTTCAGGCCTTCCCGCTTAGCTCTCTCCAGCGCTGGAAAGCTTTTCTAATATAAACGTGGGTCCTAAAGCGCTTGCCCAGTCATAAACCTTCATTGCAGTGCACTCTTGCACGTTCTCTCTCCTTGACCATCATACGCCCCCTAATGCTGATTGGTTACACATTTGTTGTTGGTATCGGCCCGACTAACTTCCAAACAGTGGCTGCGTCCGAAAACCTAGGTAGCTGACTTGCTGCCTCGCTGCCTTATCAAGCAATGACTTATAAGTCAGCGTTTGTGCATTAAGTCACCTCATGAAACGGATTTCGGACAGACTTCTGAGGCAGTGTAACAGTTTAATGATCTACAGCAATATAGCATGAGCTTTGGTGAGAACTAAACAAATATTTAATTACTACAGTAGTAATTTCTCGCTTAAAATGACATCAAAAGTGGAAAATGTTGGTCAAAAATTTACATTTACTCACAAACTGGCCAGCAAACGCAACTTTCGGATGCCATCTTTATTTTTCGAGCTCAACTGTCACAGAATGGAAAGCACAGGATTGTGGGATATCAAAGGAAGCTAAGGATACATCTATGCTGCCTTGAAAAATCGATCAGATGAAGGTATCTCACAGACATGGGGACTTGTGACTTGGTGACTTGGACTCGAGTCGCTATTTTTATGACTTGTGACTTGACTTTACAAAAAATAAAATACTTGAGACTTGACTCAGACTTGGAAGTTAAAGACTCGGGACTTGACTTGACTTGAGACACGATGTCTTGAATGACTTGAGTGTTAATCACATCATGTTTTCAGTTTGAATATAAAATATATAAATTATTTTAAAAAATAAAGTTGATTACTCAGCTGGAGCGCAGGCTAAGAATAGCGTTGTCATGACCAGGGGCGGCGCCAGCCGATTTTGCCGGGGCTTCAGCCCCGAATGTTTTGAGTCAAGCCCCGAATGTAATGACTGTCACTGAGCATATGAAACTGGACAATAGCCTATGTAAACCCCCGAAATCATAAGTTGCTTTATTTCATTGCGCTTTGGCTTTTGCATATACTGCATACAGGCATCCATACACTGGCAGCGCTTTCTCTCTCTTCTCTCCAACAGCGCGTTCAAGCACACCGCAGCTGAACACAGACATATGAAGGTAAATCAGTAGCGAAAGCCGTTTTATTGGTTGATGCCTGACCAATGAACAATGCCAGTGTACGCACTGTGCGTATACCATGAGAGGGCGCTATTTTTATTTAAAAAAAAATTTTTTTACATTTTTTTTTTCAAATTGATTATTAAAATCTATCTGCATAAACTCATTACATATTAAGAGAGCAATATTTTTATTTATTAAAAATAAAGGTGTGCATTTGTGTGTTGTAAGGGCGTGGGGGATATGGGTGAAAAGAAATCTGATTGATATGACGTAACAGATGGTTAATGTTTAAAAACAGGCTCAAAATGAGTAAACGCTCAATAAAACAGCAAAATTCGACTGAAACATTTACAAAAAGGCCTAAAACTATTGAGTAGGGATGGAAAAATGAAGCCTCTTAAATGTTTAAAGCTTTTCTCTAAACGTTTCGGGAATGGTTTCAAAGCATCGAAACAGTGCCATCTTGTGGCAGGTCAAATTTACAGCAGCCATAAACCTGNTGTTACACACGCAATGTGAGTGGATGTCTGTTTATCACAGCTGACACGCAACAAATTGCTTCAAGAAAAATAAATCGCAGATGATGAACAAACGGCAAGGAAGCACAAAAAATGAACGTACAGTACACAAGAGTAAATACAAACAAGAGTTTGTTGTTAATCGCCAACAGAACAGCAGCTCCAGACAATCAAAACCCAGTGTTACCTATATGATAAGGAATCAAAGCAGCCTCCGCGTCTGTTTTCAGGCCTTCCCGCTTAGCTCTCTCCAGCGCTGGAAAGCTTTTCTAATATAAACGTGGGTCCTAAAGCGCTTGCCCAGTCATAAACCTTCATTGCAGTGCACTCTTGCACGTTCTCTCTCCTTGACCATCATACGCCCCCTAATGCTGATTGGTTACACATTTGTTGTTGGTATCGGCCCGACTAACTTCCAAACAGTGGCTGCGTCCGAAAACCTAGGTAGCTGACTTGCTGCCTCGCTGCCTTATCAAGCAATGACTTATAAGTCAGCGTTTGTGCATTAAGTCACCTCATGAAACGGATTTCGGACAGACTTCTGAGGCAGTGTAACAGTTTAATGATCTACAGCAATATAGCATGAGCTTTGGTGAGAACTAAACAAATATTTAATTACTACAGTAGAAATTTCTCGCTTGAAATGACATCAAAAGTGGAAAATGTTGGTCAAAAATTTACATTTACTCACAAACTGGCCAGCAAACGCAACTTTCGGATGCCATCTTTATTTTTCTAGCTCAACTGTCACAGAATGGAAAGCACAGGATTGTGGGATATCAAAGGCAGCTAAGGATACATCTATGCTGCCTTGAAAAGTCGATCAGATGAAGGTATCTCACAGACATGGGGACTTGTGACTTGGTGACTTGGACTCGAGTCGACTCGAGTCGCTATTTTTATGACTTGTGACTTGACTTGACAAAAAATAAAATACTTGAGACTTGACTCAGACTTGGAAGTTAAAGACTCGGGACCTCACTTGACTTGAGACACGATGTCTTGAATGACTTGAGTGTTAATCACATCATGTTTTCAGTTTGAATATAAAATATATAAATTATTTTAAAAAATAAAGTTGATTACTCAGCTGGAGCGCAGGCTGAGAATAGCGTTGTCATGACCAGGGGCGGCGCCAGCCGATTTTGCCGGGGCTTCAGCCCCGAATGTTTTGAGTCAAGCCCCGAATGTAATGACTGTCACTGAGCATATGATACTGGACAATAGCCTATGTAAACCCCCGAAATCATAAGTTGCTTTATTTCATTGCGCTTTGGCTTTTGCATATACTGCATACAGGCATCCATACACTGGCAGCGCTTTCTCTCTCTTCTCTCCAACAGCGCGTTCAAGCACACCGCAGCTGAACACAGACATATGAAGGTAAATCAGTAACGAAAGCCGTTTTATTGGTTGATGCCTGACCAATGAACAATGCCAGTGTACGCACTGTGCGTATGCCATGAGAGGGCGCTATTTTTATAAAAAAAAAAATTTAAATTTTTTTTTTCAAATTGATTATTAAAATCTATCTGCGTAAACTCATTACATATTGAGAGAGCAAGACAGAATGAGTTTAAAAATAAAGGTGTGCATTTGTGTGTTGTAATGGCGTGGGGGATATGGGTGAAAAGAAATCTGATTGGATATGACGTTACAGATGGTTAATGTTTAAAAACAGGCTCAAAATGAGTAAACGCTCAATAAAACAGCAAAATTCGACTGAAACATTTACAAAAAGGCCGAAAACTATTGAGTAGGGATGGAAAAATGAAGCCTCTTAAATGTTTGAAGCTTTTCTCTAAACGTTTCGGGAATGGTTTCAAAGCATCAAAAGTGTCGAAACAGTGCCATCTTGTGGCAGGTCAAATTTACAGCAGCCATAAACCTGAGATCGCAGCTCCGTAGTTTTATCCATTAAACACAAATAAAAGCCTGACAACGCCAAATGTGTTTATTTCAGTAATATAATTCACATCCTAAAGTTTGAGCTAGTTCTGTTCCCTGAGTTAAAATCCCTGTTTTCATTAAAATATTAGTTTTAACTGAGTTTTATATTACAGTAAAAGAGTAGTTAAGTCGTTTATTGGTTTGAGTCAGCCAAAGAAATGGGACGTTTTTGTACGCAATGACGTCACTACATAGAGCAGATCGCGCCGTTTTGGTGGGCCATGTAGCAGCCACCCAATTAAATGACTTTTCTACTTTTTTCTGCAGGTAAAATTACAATAATAAGGTGACTTGACTTGGACTTGACTTGACCTACTACAGGACTTGACTTGAGTTGACTTGACATAGCTTGTGACTTGACCAAGAAAAAAATACTTGGGACTTACTTGAGACTTGAAGGTTAAGACTTGAGACTTACTTGAGACTTGCACATGTGTGACTTGGTCCCATCTCTGGTATCTCAGGAAACAGGAAGTGTAGCTAACATTGGATTCGGACGTGCCTTGATGCCTTCCTACCTTGAAATGTGTCCTCCGAAGGCAGCATTTTCCAGTTTTCGGACGCAGCCAGTGTATTTGAAATAATACTGAGTCAACCTTTAAGACAGATTATTAACACTAGAACCACCAGGGGTCGCTGTATACCTAAAACCACCATGCGGGTACATTTTACCCGGTCACATTACACCTGTTTTTGTATGGCTAAAGAACATATTATTTTACTGTATTATGTCACTGTCCTCACAAAGAAGTGTCTCGTCATGAAATGATTATGTCTAGTCATCAACTATATTTTTGTCCTGTTGTTTTTTTATGCAGGCTACTGTAACGAGTTATAGTGAATACAAGCTGAATATAACACATTGCTTTTTCACTAAAATCCTTCTATTGTATTTTGTATTTATTTATTTCTGTTTTTCTTTGAGCAATATTATGTTGATCCTACTGTCCACTGTTTAGAGACTTTTATTTTGACATTTCTACTGGCTCTCTACTGACGCCATTTTCAAGTGAGTGAGCGCCTCTCGCCAGTTCGCATTGCTTATATAAATCGACTAAATATCTTATTGTAAACATTACTGAGACTATTTGCAGCGTTCTGGTGTATGTTTTATGTGTGAGTGGATTGAGAATGTTAAGTTATATCGTGTGGGCATGGTTGTGAGTCATCAATTAGCTAACATGTTGTATCATACAGGAATGCCTCGTTGTGGAACGCCCACCAGAGAGATATGAACTTTATTCATGTTTATCCACAGGTATTTCACTTTTATTGTCTTTTTAAGTTCTTTTATAATCTTGTATTGTGTTAAAGGTGGTACAGAGGATCTTTTCGCCAACTGAGTTTTTTTTAAATGAGCGCATGCGTAAGAACAACCCCCCTCCATTTCGAGGGAACGCCTCCCAAAACTCGTGCAAGAGTATTGGAACACGAGTGTTTACCACCGGCATTCGCTGTGTTATTAAGCCGGGCACACATTTAACGATTAGCTAAAACATTCTAAGACTGTGCTCAACATACAGTGATTGTTTCCTGCTCCTGAAGCAGATTTATATACTTTCACATGGAATTTGAACACCGACTGTAATCGCAGACTGAACGCAACTGGCTCTGACTGGACGCGTTTGAGCGCGATCAGTCATAGGTATCAATTTACATTCATAATTGGCCTTACAATCGTTAAGTGTGTGCGCGACTTAAAGCCGCGCACACACTTAGTGGATTCATTATGTCAGACTCACCGCAGGTAACTCATAATCTGCAGTTGTTACTCCTGTCTCCTGACAACAACATTGCATGCGGCGCCTGTGGAGTGTGGAAAGTTACTGGAGCGCGCAACCGTGCGTCTCTCACAAGGAACGTAATGGCAGTGATTGACAAGCCAGAGGGCCAATCGTTTACGCGATGATCGCGTAAACGATTGGCTGATGTTTTTAAGGCCCTACCTCGTGCACAGATGATGTATATTAATAATATTCCTTTCAGTGCACCTAATAAATAGTCTTTTATCAGTTAGTAAAGACAGTTTCAAGTAATATTGCAAAAATGTATAAAACAAAACATCCTCTTTAGCACCTTTAATACTATAATGTTGTAAATTTTCTCAACTGTTATACAAAATGAGTTTGCATTGCTTATGCTGGGGAGAGGAATGTCTCTTTGTGGAACGTCCACGAGAGAGATATGAACTTTATTCATGTTAATCCACAGACAAAGTGAAGTTAATGCTGGGTGTGACTGTAAATAAATTCCCTTTTGGTGAACAGAAGTGAAAGTGTCCTGGGTCTTCTTACACACAACACAGATGATGGTAACGGCGGTCAGCAACAGACTGGTTACACTACACTAATCACTTTTCATAAGGGTCAATATAAGCTAAACAAGTCTGCACTGACTTATAAGGAATTATAAGGAAGTAAATACATATTTGGGTGGTGTAATATTATAATTAATCATATGTTAAGATAACCCATGTTATTTAAATTACTAAAATAGCCTATAGACAATAATAATTTACCACACTGCATAGGATGTATGATGCGATGACCAATTCAAGCACACAGCTTCACCTAATTGTTAATTTGTTAGTTTTTGTTAGTTATATGATTTATAATTTGAATAAGAGAACAACACCAGTAAACTTCAATCCTGTCCTGAAGAACAGACTCTCGGAGGCTCTGGATTGCTGTCAGATGAGCCGTCAGATGCTGAGCCGACCCAGGACGCATCACTGATCTCACCACCATCAGACTCTCCATCACTCATGGCATTTAGGGCTTCTAATACCTCTACTGCATCCATTAATCGCTGCCTTTTACTCATTGTGACTTTATTTATGAAACCGATAACTGCTAATTCAGTGAGTGAAAGGCGTTGCCTAGCAATGTACAATATTTAAACATAAGGGGCATGAAAATGACAGCGCGAAAATACAGGCATTATAGCAGGTAAATTTGACCAGCGCGGCGCTTATAGGTATAAATGCCTCATTTTTTGATCTGGTTTTATATAAACAATATTTAACACCAAGGGATTGTAAATTACACGATTTTAGTAAAAGTCAATGACTGGGAGACTTGAATGTTTTATTAAAATTATGTGAAGTTATGTACAATTGAAAAACAGCCACGGTTAAAATTTACCCCGTGGTAAATTTTACCTCGTTTGCACTCTAACATCTCTTCATTCTCCCTTCTGATATTATTTTATATAAGGTATAATCAGTGGTGTAGTCCCTACAAAAAAGTGGTTTACTATTACCAAAGTTCCATTTCTTGGCACATTCGTTTTACGTGTATTTGGCGCCACCTATTGTTACGTGTGTATTATTGACTCTGAAAATAAGACAAACCCATTTTTTCAGATGTATTTCTAAGAAAAGAAAAAAAAAACATCTTGTATTCGGAACAATACGGTAGCTCTAAAATGGCGCTTTGGTATTAGTAATGGAGGCTTCGGCTGTAAGTAAGATGCAAAAATAGTTGTTTTGCATCGTGGCAGCACTACCACTTTGGGTGTGCTTTTTTTTATTCCACTTCTCATATTTTTTTATTCTTTTATTCATTTTACATGGCAATGCAAGTTGTTATTGCAGAATATACTCTGACAAGGTGTTAAACAACATTTCACAATCGCATTGAACAAGCACTCACGCTCAATCTCCGTCACTGCGGCCTGTGTGATCGCACCACACGGAAATCTCTTGCAGTTGGAGATATATAAAATCTGTGCCATTGTTGACTGCTCCAACGAACAGGAAACACCAAAATAAGGGTTTCTCTTTTCTTAAAGAAAAAAAAAAATTACTTTCCAACTCACACACTTTTGCTACTGCACTACACATATGCGCAAGGGTGCCCTCTAGAGGCAGATAAGTGGCTATTAGGACCACAGGCTATTTTTGTCCTGGTTACATACAGTTCTAACACTACACCAAAGGTATGCAGTCCATATAAGCTGTGAATGCTCTGCATACCCAAACCATATGAGAGAATGTGTGTGGAAATTTGCTCATTAAGTGGCGGCAAAGGCCACTTCAGGAGAATTCTTGCAAAACAGGCTTTATTTCATGCACTTCATTTTGTCATATTTTTAAGGATGCAGCAAGTGTATTCTTCACTCTTCTGGTCACCCACAATCTTTTGCAAATATTCCAACCATCCATTCTCCAAACTCAGTTGTCCTATTAAGGGTAAAGATGATGCTGGAGCCTATCCTAGTGTCTAGGCAGGAAAACACCCTGGACGGATGGACAGTCCATCACAGGGTTAACACACACAAACACACAATTTATTATCCCCTATGTTGCATGTCTTTGGATTGTGGGGGAAAGCAGAGCACCCGGAGGAAACCCATAACAACAATGGGAGAACATGGAAAATTGACACTTCTTGCTGTGATGTGACAATGCTACACATTTCAATTCACAGAAGGAAAAAAAAACTTTCAGATGAAGGCATGCAAGTTTTCTGTTTTAAATTAAATTGTAAACTAAATAATTTTAGTAGCATTCTCGCTCAGTCAACAGGGACAGAAAACTTTGCTCAGGAGCAGTCTAGCCTACAATCGTCAGAAGGACTTGACTAATGCCAGGTGCACATTGTATGATTTATAATACTCCTTTACAATTGTTGCTTGTCAGACTGTAAGAACAAGATCCTCATGTCACACTGTGGGATCTCAGCTGTCATTTATGTCAGACTGTAAGACAGTCAAGATCAGTGTTGGGCACCTTTCTTTATAGTTACTAGTTACTTCTCACAAATAGTAACCGAGTTAGCAACTGAGTTACATCATTATAAAAGTAACTAATTACCAGGGAAAGTAACTATTGCGTTATTTTTTTTTTTATATATGTCAAATAACTTGGATGCCCTCAATATTAAATATGTCTAAAAATAAATAATTCTTGATTCGACTCGTGATCCGCTCTTGCTCACGACATGTACATGTTGGTAGCCATTAAAGAAAACGTAGTTTCATATTTATGTTTAAATATGTTATGTATCTATTTGATTATGAAAAGTAAACAGCATGAGTAAGATCAGGTTTAATCCAGAGTTTGCTATAAACTCTGAAGCGCGTGCACCTGAAAGTGTGACACGTGCGGCAAACAGCCAATCACACAGAACATGCAGAGCGTCCATTTGATTCACTTCTGGCGAGAGAGCCACGCAATTAACGTCTTTTCTGACGATTAAGAGATTGTTATGAAAAATATCATGAAATTAAATGCATTTACAAAAATGTTTTCACTATGAACTGATTTAATTTGGAGCAAGAGATACAGGGGGAGTGGCTTTATTATCAGATAGTCACTTTATTCACAGCTGATTGGTCGAGTTTTGGTCTGCAATCTCTAACCAAGAACAAAGAGCTTAGAACCCAAGAGGCGACACTTTGATACTTTTTGGCTAACAGCCACTAGGTGGCGCTCCGGTAGCTCGGCCGCCATTATGGGGTGAAAATACTAACTGGACCATAGAATCCTTCACATCTTACGCACCCAAAATCAGCGAATTTCACTGCCAAGTCAGAAGCGCAATAGAACAGTTTTTTAAATTAAGTCACCAGTAAATTGTATGGGTCCCACAGTAAATGTTGTATTGTCTTTATATATGTTTTATTTTTAACAGTTGTGGAATCCAACCATTCAACCATCTGAGGTAATGTAGTTAGCCTACTTCATTGAGTATTTCAATTTTATGCAACTTTACACATTTATTAATAATTAATACATTTAAGATCATCGTGTTTGCAGCGAACAATATATTTTAGACCTTGTGGAGTAATAATAATAATATCTAGGTCTGAATTGAAATAGGCTATATTGTACGTTTTAATTGATCACGCCACAAACATCATGATCTTATAATACATGATGCATTGCTGTGTCCGTTATCCCATAATTCACACTTTTGGACACTTTTGCTTTAACGGACATTAGACAACATTGCAAAATCAAGCTGTTATATTCATATATTTATTGTCCAACATTCCCAATTTTTCTGATGCATGTCCTTAATTTAATTTCATATGTTGGTATTTAGTCAGTGTTTATAAGCCTTTTAAAGAATTTTAACCCAAACTGACTGGGTTTCTAGAGAGCAAAGGTTTTGTGAAAAAAGTGGAAGACTTAAACTCAAAGTATGTAAAAATAAACTGTTAAAAGGATTTGAGGATCACTAGTGATAGTATTTTATTCTGTGTTGTCATCATTCAGGTTGGATTTCAACTTTAATGTACGTTTTTTTTTAACAAAGCAGCTGATATTGCCATAGAAACTAGTGGACTGCCAACTCGCTTTCACCCAAAAATGGTGGAAACGCAGGGCAGCTGCTGGGCGCCAGTATTTCAATGGAACGTTTTATTGACTGTCGCTTCTTGTTAGTGTATATTCTTTTCCCAGAATAAAACATGCTCCGGAGCAGGTTAGCCACGTAGCATAAGTTACCATAGCAATGAAACCCGCTAAAAACCAATCCACTTTCATAACCTGAAAAACCAGAGTTTCCCATTCAGTCGGTCACGTTCAACGTACCGGAATCTCGCTAGAGAGGCCAATCTACTTCGAGTGTAACTAAAACGAGTCAATGCACATTGGCATGCAATCATATGCATTACGGGTATTTAATGAGCAGCAGGTGCGTTGCATCTTCAGCTTTTCGCTTCGGAGCCGAGCGGTGTTTGTTGCTGTTCTCTGCAAGCAAGTGTCTGCTAGAAGACGAGTCAAGGTTTTTGGTTGAACTTCTCTTTTTTTTCCGAGTGCGGGTGAACAGCACAGCAGCGGGGTCGAAGTCCTTTCTTTATTTTCTGTTTTTTGTTTATTTGTGTGTTTCTGGATGTGGTCATTTCCTGTCCTCACTGACAGCCACGATCACTGTTTCACATGTCTGGGCGCGTGCTGAAACGATGCTCGTGGGTGGTTCATGTTATTACAACCTGTAAATGTTTTAACAGATTTTTTTTTTTTTTTTTGTATGTATATTGTAATGTATGGTTGTATGTCTTTCATGAGACATTTACTCTCCTGCCAGGCTTTTATTGAAAATAAGAACATGTTCTTAATAATTTGCCTGGTAAAATAAAGGTAAAATAAAAATAAAAATGTTTTCGTATGAGAACATGATCACGTCGACACGCTGGTCGTGACTCTTCTTTCTCCGGGAAGCTTGAGTCCCCTCTGTTGTTGGCCAGCTGCCGCTTGTGTGTAAAAGTACAGCCGCAGGTCTGCCCGACACTCTGGGAGACCGTGGAGATCAGCAAGAGCAAACTTCTCGCTCCTCTGTGTGTCGTGTGCCGTCGAGCTGGGAAAGTAACTATTGTCACGGCAACCCAGCGCTCGCTCGGCACTCTAGATGCACAGTCTCCTTGCCTAATCTCCATTGTAGCGCCCTTTCTGGTGCACCAGAAGAGGTCTACTTTGGTGAAATGGCTTGGGTGACTTGAGGTAGAGGGGTTCCTTCGGGAACCAACCCCCTAGGGCCCCTCCCTCTAGCGCATTGCAAGCTGTGCAGTTTCTGGATTGGATTGCTGGTCCTTCTCATAGGGGAACCTAGCATTTCATTCAGGGCTCCAGCTGAGGATCAGATGTCGATTACAGCATCGGAGAGAGTGCTGTTATGCTCTGGAAATGAGGGTGATGCTGACCACTGTAATGGTGTGTGCTTATGCTGAATCAGATTCAGAGTTTACAGCCATGCTTTCCCAGGTGTTCCGGATGTGCATGGAAAACTTGGCAGTATGGAGCTGTATTGGTGCCATAAATATGGAACGCCAAAAGTGCCAAAATCTGCATAAAGTTTTTTCCTCTCTTACTACCCTCTTGGGTGGGGTGGCTGTGCACAGACCACACCCACCCTGCATGTGAGGCCAAGGCACTCTTTTTGCATGAGGGTAGTTCTGAGCCAAGGTTGAGCTGCGCTTGTTGACTAACCGTGATCAAAGTCACGCCGCAGGAAAACTGTAGTTCCCTGCAGAAAAACTCCAGCCCAGCCTGCTCTGCTGTGTCCGCTGCGGGGAGATGACCCCTCCCATCTCTGCTGCTGTTTAAGTGGTTAGTGAGAAATCACCCCTGAGACGGGCGACCCAGAGATGGGTGGGGCTGCTCTTCGGAGCCTCCACAAGTTACCGTTCAAAATGCTCACTCAGAAGCGCATTTTCGAGTGCATCCATCCCCAAGATTGGTTTGCAGCGATCGACCTGAAGGACGCGTACTTTAATGTCTCAATTCAACCTCGACACAGGCCGTTCCTGCGTTTTGCGTTCGAGGGTCGAGCATATCAGTACAAGGTCCTACCCTTCGGGCTGGCCCTGTCTCCCCGCGTCTTTACGAAAGTCGTGGAGGGAGCCCTTGTTCCCATGAGAGAACGGGGTGTTCGCATCCTCAACTATCTCGACGACTGACACAGGGACCTGGCGCTCAGTCACCTCAGCCAGTTGGGCCTTCAGGTCAACTGGGAAAAGAGCAAACTCTCCCCTGTGCAGAGGATCTCTTTTCTTGGTATGGAGTTGGATTCGGTCGAACAGACAGCACGCCTCACAGAGGAATATGCTCAGTCGGTGTTGAACTGCTTGAGTACGTTCAAAGGCAGGACAGCGGTCCCACTGAAATTCTTTCAGAGGCTCCTGGGGCATATGGCGGCCGCAGCGGCAGTAATCCCGCTCGGTTTGCTTCATATGAGACCGCTTCAACACTGGCTTCACGGCCGAGTCCCGAGATGGGCGTGGCACTGCGGCACTTTCCGGGTGGCAATCACTCCGGAGTGCCGCCAAGCTTTCAGCCCGTGGTCGGACCCCTTGTTTCTTCGGGCAGGAGTGCCCCTAGAGCAGGTGTCTCGGCATGCTGTGGTGTTCACGGATGCCTCTGCCACCGGCTGGGGTGCCACGTACAACTGGCATGCAGTATCAGGGGTGTGGACGGGCCCCCAACTGCATTGGCACATCAACTGCCTCGAGTTGCTAGCAGTACGCCTTGCCCTGAGCCGCCTGAAAGGGCCGTTACAGGGCAAGCATGTGCTGGTCCGCATGGACAACACTGCTCCCGTCGCATGTCGCAACTCGCCCGCCATCTCCTCCTCTGGAGTCAGAAGCATCTGAGGTCGTTACGCGCCATTCATGTCCCCGGTGTGCTCAACCGTGTGGCGGACGAGCTCTCACGAGCTGCGCTGCCGGGAGAGTGGCGACTCCACCCCCAGGTGGTCCAGCTGATTTGGAGAGAATTCGGAGAGGCTCAGATAGACCTGTTTGCCTCACCAGAAACCTCCCACTGCCAGTTGTTTTACTCCCTGTCCGAGGGAACACTCGGGACAGATGCACTGGCACACAGCTGGCCCCGGGGCCTTTGCAAATATGCGTTTCCCCCAGTGAGCCTACTTGCACAGACATTGTGCAAAGTCAGGGAGGACGAGGAGCAGGTCCTGCTAGTTGCACCCTATTGGCCCAACCGGACCTGGTTCCCGGAACTCTCGCTCCTCGCAACAACCCCTCCCTGGTGCATTCCTCTGAAGAAGGACCTTCTTTCTCAGAGACGGGGCACACTTTGGCACCCACGTCCAGACCTCTGGAAACTCCATGTCTGGTCCCTGGACGGGACGCGGAGGTTCTAGGTGATTTACCCCCCGAGGTACTTAACATCATCACTTTGGCACATGTACCGTCTATGAGACGTGCTTAAGCCTTGAAGTGGAACCTTTTCATCGAGTGGTGCTTTTCTCGCCGAGAAGACCCCCGAAGATGCTCGATCAGAGTCGTGCTTTCCTTCTTGCAGCAAGGGTTGGAGCGTAGGCTGTCCCCTTCCACCCTCAAAGTTCATGCTGCTGCTATTTCCGCATATCACGACCACATAGATGGCAAGTCCGTTGGTAAGCATGACCTGGTCGTCAGGTTCCTTAGGGGGGCGAGACGGTTAAATCCTCCTCGACCCCCCTCCATACCCTCTTGGGACCTTGCTCTGGTGCTGAGAGCACTCCAGAATGCTCCCTTTGAGCCCTTGCAGTCAGCAGACTTAAAGATTCTGTCTATAAAGACTTTGCTGCTTTGAATCGTGCCTAGAGTTCGGGCCGGGTGACAGCCATGTGGTACTGAGACCCCGGCCTGGTTATGTGCCCAAGGTTCCTACCACTCGCTTCAGGGACCAGGTAGTGAGCCTGAAAGCACTGCCCCCGGAGGAGGCAGACCCAGCCCTTGCTTTGCTCTGTCCAGTTCGCGCTTTGCGACTGTACATAGACAGAACCCAAAGCTTCAGGACCTCAGACGAGCTCTTTGTCTGTTACGGAGGCCAGCAGAAGGGAAAGGGTGTCTCCAAGCAGAGGATGGCCCACTGGATAGTGGACGCCATCGCCTTGGCTTACCAAGCTCAAGGCGTGCCCTGCCCGCTCAGGTTGCATGCTTACTCCACGAGAGGTGTCGCATCCTCTGGGCGCTGGCTCGTGGCGCCTCGCTGACAGACATTTGTAGAGCTGCGGGCTGGGCGACAACTAACACGTTCGCTAGATTCTATAGCCTTCGTGTCGAGCCGGTCTCCTCCCGTGTTCTCACCTCAGGTCAGAGGCACGGAGAGGCCCCGGCTTAGTGTCGGCTTGCTGCGCTTACATGCGCTTATTTTTCCAGAGAGTCCCTACAAGGCAGACCCTGTTGAGTCCTCCGATCTCCCTTCGGCAGCTGACATGGCGGAGCGTCTGCGCCAGGCCTATTTTCAGTTGTATCCTCGAGAACCGGGTTTAGGCTGGGTACCATATGTGTGACCCTACAGGGATCCCATATGTCTGGTTCCACGGTTGCTCCTAAACGAAGCCCGTGTCTTTCCCTCTGGGAGAACCCACCCTTCATCGGGTTGGAGTCACCCCAGTTCTTCCATATGTAGTACAGCCCTACGGGGTTAGTCCATATGTACTTCTCCACATAACTCCTTCGGAGAAGGATGTGGCTTCCGCAGCGTTCCTTTCCCAGCGAAAGGGTACGCTTTCCCAGTGTTATCCAATAGTCTCACTGAGTGGGTTTTTGGGGAACAGCAGTGATCGACACTCTCTTAGCCCTGTCCCACCGTCCTCAGGCAAGGGGGTTCAGGTGGCTTACAACAGAGCGCTGGAAGGGGGCAGCTCCTGTGGCGCTTTGGTAGGGATTCCTATTCGTCAGTCTGTCCGACGTACAAAGGTAACCCTCGTTCCCTGAAGGAGGGAACGGAGACGTACGTCCCGTCGCCACAGTCGCTGTACCCCGCTGATGCTGCCGCCTAACCTGTTCGGCTCCTCAGCGAAAACCTGAAGATGCAACGCACCTGCTGCTCATTAAATACCTGCGCTGCGAGGCGAGCAGCTGATGCATATGATTGCATGCCAATGTGCATTGGCTCGTTTTAGTTACACTCGAAGTAGATTGGCCTCTCTAGCGAGATTCCTATTCGTCGGTCTGTCTGACGTACGTCTCCATTCCCTCCTTCAGGGAACGAGGGTTACCTTTGTAACCGAGATGTTACTCAAACTAATCTTGAACTTACCTGGGTAGAAACTGAAACCGCAAATCTGTGTTCAGGATTGATCATATGGAAGGTTTAATAGATGGAGATAGGGCACATCAATTAAGTCCATTTTGATTTCTGACTATCGCTGCTTTAAATAAGTTGCAGTTTTCGTAAACATATAAAAACTATGCTTTTTGTTAAGAGTAAGCAGAGCGCGACCGACTTAAAGGTAGATATTTACCCTGCATCCAATGTTTAAGGTCAGAACTGACGAGTTTGTGTCCGGGAAGAGCACTCAGTTGGCCAAGTGACTTTTCTAAAGCGATACCGGGACCGCAGTGAACAAAATAATTGAAGAAATAAGGTAATCATAATAATCAAAAATCTAAATTAATGCATAACTAATGATTAATTTCTAATTGGAAACAAAACCCAAGAGTAATGATCATTTGAAATTGGAGTCAGATTAAACGAGTGAAATTAAGTGAACTTCACAGAGGCGCTGAAAAGGCATACAAGCGTTAACCTTCGCCCAGGCCGTCGGATTCCATTTTTGGGCCGATGCGGGGTTCCTTACAATACTGAAGGGACAGCATGAGGTCAGATGGTAGCAGCAAGGGACAAGGCAAGAACACCAAACATAGGAGGCCAGACAGGGGCGGATTTTATATTGATTTTATATTGATCTAGATTATTAAGCTCTACTGTTAGTGTTATCTGTATGCACCGGGGGTCTGAGAGTAACGCAATTTCGATTTCGATTCTCTGTATGTATGTACTGTACATGTGGAAGAATTGACAATAAAGCAGACTTGACTTGACTTGATCTACAAAATTATTTATAGGGTGGCAAAGGGGTAGCATGAGGTCTATGAGGGGTGGCAACACCAAAGCAAGCGCCCATGCATAGTTTTTGGAGATTTATGGCCTGGCATACACAATTGTGTTCACAAACATTGCATTACAGCAAAGTAGTCATCTATATACTGTTTAAAATTAAAAATAATTAACAAGATTTCAATATCCATCAAGGCACCAAGTAAAGACACTATATGAAAAACATAAACGGATTCTAAATGAGCTTGTATTACTAAAGGAAATTAGCAGTTTTATTAATATTACACAGGCTACTTTGATGGTATAAATCACATGTTTTTTTGCCAACAATTTTTGAGTTTCTGTTATTAACAGAGGTGGGAATGTGTGTGTGCACCCTATCAACCACATACTCTAGCAACACTCCAGCAACTGCATAGCAAGAACCTAGCAACCACCCAGAAACTCCTAGCAACCACCTAGCAACACTTTAGCAATCACCCAGAACATCTATATTCTGGCCTAAAGGCTGATTTATACTTCTGCGTCGCATGAACGCCGTATAGCTTGACGTGCACCTCTTCAAAAATGTAACAAAGCGCCAATTCTACGCAGACCGCAAGCGCTGTGATTGGTCTGCTAGAACCCCTCCCTCAGGTGAAAAAAACTGGCGCGGAGCAATCGGAGAAGAGCGAGCATTTTCAACTTCCATATGAATGAAAAACGCTCTGTTTCAGGTGACACATACAGTCAAACTGTAACAAAAGTCTTTACCTATTTGCTGCTTCTCTGCTGCTTCTATTTGTAAGCTTCTCTGACAACATACATGACAAGCTGCTTCTTCTTCGGCTTTTGCCTTGATACTCAACATGACTGCGGACACTGCCTACTAGTGGTCTGCATGCACGTCGACGTGGACAACGACGCATAGCCTACGGCGCCGAGGCTCCGGCGTAGGTCCAACGCAGAAGTATAAATCAGCCTTAACTGACCAAACTATTTACGTTTTTTTAAACAAGACTTTAAGTAGGCTTTATGACAAGCCAGCATAAATTTGTCTTTCAAACTTTTCAGTCTAGTTATTGTTTTTCTTGATTGCTAATGCACAATTCATGAAAGAATTCAACATTTTCTCTCAACTATAAACACAATCTCAAAACTATACACCAACTTGTACAAACCTCAAACTTCCAGGTCAAAATAAAATGTTGAAAAATGTGTCAAAAACCTACTGTACTACTCCACTGCCCAGTGAACACTAGTGAGATCAATTCATATAACACTAACAAAAAACTCTTATTGAGATTCAGGAATTATTTTGCAGCTCAATGTCTACTACACTATACAAAAATAAATTTACAGATGTAGATACAGTAAAATACAGCAATGAACTTTTAGAGGGATTTTTTTTTTCATTTTACTATTGTAAATTGATCTTGCAGTAGATGTAAAGCATGAGAAAAATATGTATGAACTTGGTATGCACCACAATACAGTATACTGTCAATTACAGTAAAAGTAAATTCAGCATCCTCTGCACATTTGGCCAAATTTCATTGCAGTATATACAGTACTATAGCAGTGTATTGGTCTTATGACACAAGACTATATCCCTAGGCAGTCATTTCTCAGTTGTGCAAAAATACAGTACACAACAAATGGCTACATAGAAAGTTGACAATCACAAGTTTGAGGGTATACAACATGTGCTCCAGTTTACTGTACATAGAATAGTGAAATTTCCCTCATCTAAAATACTGGTACTGTGTAAGTTTAAAACGCTGTAAATTATTCATTCATCTCTCTCTCTCTCAATTTTGACTGGTGTGTCATCAGTTTTGCTACCTAATGTTGTCATTGTCAACGTTTTGAGAAATGTGTCTTTGTTTTGAGAACTGAACGAATGGTTTGGGACACTGGGCCAACTGAATCAGTTATTAATGTGTTAGCAATCGAGAAAAGCTAAAATACGTTTAGATTCTTACCTAATTCTGCTATTATTTTCTGTGATCGGGATCTTCTTATTGATTTCATGTTATTGTTACGTCGGATGGCAAAAAGACCTTTATCCATGATGAAAGTGGAGCGGGCAGTCAGAGAATCAGCTCACTGAACAATTACGAAAATGAACCTCAGACATATTTGGATGGGATTATATTTCTCACAGGACTTCTGAGTTAGCCGAGAAGCAGTAATTTTCCGATTCACAAACAAATGGAAAAACAATTTGTAAGTGAACCTGCACTGTGTGTTTTTGACTCCCAAAGAACCGGTTCATAAAATTAATTTGTTAATGAAGCTGACTACACTGGGCGTGCTGCGTGCGTGTGCAACCATCATGCACAGTTTATTGAAAGAAGTGTTTCTTGACATTATTTTGCGTTACGCTGTCTTTTTTAGGTCATCACATTGAAGCGCCGCTGCTGAAAAGCAGTACTTGAAACACTGCTTACATTTATATTTTATTCTGTGATAATTTTGGGGTGGCAGATGGGGTGGCAAAGCTTTTTCTTGGGGTGGCAGATGGGGTGGCAAAGCTTTTTCTTAGGGTGGCAGTTGCCACCCCATGCCACCCTGGTAGATCCGCCCCTGAGGCCAGACACTCAAGGTTCCCTTTCGAAAGGAAACTCAACACTGCGTTTGACACACTTTGGGGAACGCCTCCTCGTGAATCGGTGTCTGAAAACAATTATCAAATCACGACAATCCTATTGGCCGGTGACAGCCAATGACGTCATCATTGCGTGACCCGGAAGTATATAAGAAGCGCCTAGAGAAGCAGTCTGTATGTTTTTCGTCTTCAGGGACTGTTTTGTTTGAAAGCAAGCGATATCAAACCGGTATTAAGGTAAGACAAATTATGTCTGATAAAAATGTTTCAGGAAGTGTGTGCATCTGTGTCTCATAGTGTTGACATCTGGTCAAAGTTTGAACTAAATTGTCATATACAATATGCTAGTGTAAGTATATAACAATAGACGATCAGCCCGCTCATCTACATCCTGTGCTGCGCCTGTGTGAAGAATTTCGGTGATGATGGCAAATTACACTCGCTGTTTACAAGAGCTTCCCGCGATTAACGTGAATGATGTTAATCGTATTGTGAGGCAGTCAGCTGTCACACCCAACAGTAAAAAGGAGAAGGGCTTCAAATTATATATTTCGAGCAACATCGACAACTTTGAGGGTAAGTATTCTCTCATTTCATGCTAAATCCGACTAACGTTAGCTTCTCCGTTCCTGACCTGTCATACCGGTCTTTGTATTAATATATTTAGTTAAACATAAACATATAGTTTTACGTGTTTTCCCTTATGCCTAAAGTGCTTGTTTGTGCAGTGTACTGTACATACAAATTGTGGAAAATAATTGTTACTGACTTTGAGTAATTTCTCAGTTTCCAGTAAGGATCAGTTCACAGGAGAGATCAGCGTGAGGGCGACATGTTTCAGGTCGATGAGGAAGTCAGAGAAGCCCCATAGATTGAGAGTAGGAGGACACAAAAGACAGCTGGACTCTAAATGAAATGCATGTTTTAAACAGAAGTTGTTTGTGGGTTCTACAACTGTACAAAGACAGGCATAGTCAGTAAATGGGTTCATACGTGCTTCAATTTAATGATAGTAGTAATTACAGTATATGGGTATGTTTAGAATCTATTTACATATAACATTAATTCCTAATTCTTGTTTTTGTTTAATTTAATTATATTCACAGATTGTATTAAAGGACTCTCGTCCTGTAATACTGTCACAGAGCAGTTGTTCTTGTGTTGCTGGGACAGCACTGTGCAACCACATTGTTGCACTACTCTACCAAACAGCCCACTACTCACAGCTTGGCATCATTGCAGTTCCTCCAGTTCACAGCTGTACTGACAAACCTAGAACAATGTTAATTTAAATTGAATTTGCATATACAAATTATATAAAAACTGAACTACTGGAAATGCAATAAATTAATAAATACAATGAGCATTATTTAAGTTGATTATTTATTAGCTTTGTATGTACTATGAATGAACATAATCACTGCTATTTTGGAAACATACTTTTTCTACATGACTAGTCAGTAACAGCATTTCTGTGGACAATGATTATCTAGAAATACTGTAATCTAGTATTCCAAATTTTGTTGTAATAATGATTTTATTAATGATTTTATTAATTTTATGGCCCCTGTGTGTTTTCTAGGGAGTCAAGCCTGGTCCTGTCAATAGAATGGTGGTTCTGTCTGCAAGACCGAAAGAGAGGAAGCTTGCTGAGAGGTTACGGTACAACACAAAAATTCTTCAATGTAGTATTTTACATATTTTTTTTTACGCATTTACACTTCAATAAGTGTAAACAATAACTAAATAATTGGACACATTGATTTTTGTTGAAATCTTTTATTATTACAGCAACTATATTATACTATTAGAATCAAGTATTGCAGATGGCCATAAGGAGCAATATTTGCTTAGAATTGATTTTTAACTGCATTGTAAGGGCATGTTTTTTTTAATCGTATAAAAGACACTAACATCTATTCATGTCAAATTCTTCAGCTTCTTCAGCAAAATGAAAGATTTGAAAAATTTGTTTAAAATGAAAAATATGAAAGATTAGACAGATTAAAACTAAGGAAATTGTACTTTTTGCTTAATACTTTTATTTTATAATTTCAGGAGTACCCTTTACAAGGGTGTCACCAGTGAGCTGCCTGACCTCTCAGTCCTCCAAGTAGCAGAGGCATATAAGGACTTTTCCAGTGCTGTAGCCCCTTTGGTCACCACTATCGAGATGTCGTGTGATGATCCTTTGGTTGATTCTGCCTTTGGCAAAGTTCAGTATGGAAGTGTGCTGTCATACCAGCAGCCAGCAGCAACATTACTCACCATCAAGATGCCCCACCACCGCCACCTCTGCCACTAGTTGGTTACAGCCTTGACACATCTGTTTGCTTGTTTGTCCATAGTGAACATGGACAACCACACATGAAGTCACTGGCAGGAAGTTTGGATATGGCACACAAGATAGAG
Source organism: Anabarilius grahami (assembly GCA_003731715.1). NCBI lineage: Eukaryota > Metazoa > Chordata > Actinopteri > Cypriniformes > Xenocyprididae > Anabarilius > Anabarilius grahami. Next base: position 809,745 of record RJVU01063416.1, on the reverse strand, counting down.
CATGCCACCAAAGAACAGAGTGCATCGCTTGATTGGCACTCTGTCCGAAAGCCCCGGGTAACAGCGTCACGTTTTAGGGAGGTTTGTCATGTGCGTGGCCAGAGCTCAGCTGAACACCTGGCTGAAAGAATCTACAAGGGAACTCGCCAGACAGCAGACATGAAGAGAGGTCTTGAAATGGAATCTGCTGCAATTGAGGAATACTGTCTGCTGCGAGAAGTAAAATACAACCCTTGTGGATTCTTAATTCACCCCGATGCACCTTGGCTGGGGGCCTCTCCTGATGGGATTATTTTTGACCCTAAAGAGCACCATGTTTTTGGTCTTTTAGAAATCCAATGTCCAAATGTCAAAAGTTACGTGGACTGTCCTTACCTTAAATTTAACAATGGCACACCAGAACTGAAACAACAACATGCATACTATTGGCAAGTTCAAGGACAAATGCTGATCTCAGGATTGGACTGGTGTGATTTTGTCATTTATGCACAGGATGACATGATGGTCCAGCGCATCTACAAAGACATCAAAATGTTTCAGAACATTCGAGAGAAAGCTGACCTTTTTTTTTTTTACTTTTACCTGCCAAGATGCCTACAGATGTAAAAAACAACAACAACAAAAAATCATTTAATAGTGTTTTAATATGTATCAAAGTTATTTATATTTACATGTTTACATTACTGCATTGTAGGCAACACTGTACAAAGTTATTTATATTTACATGTTTACATTACTGCATTGCAGGCAACACTACAAAGTTATTTATATTTACATGTTTACATTACTGCAGTGCAAATGATCAGTTATTTATATTTACATGTTTACATTACTGCATTGCAGGCAACACTGTACAAAATTATTTATATTTACATGTTTACATTACTGCATTGCAGGCAACACTACAAAGTTATTTATATTTACGTTTACATTACTGCAGTGCAAATGATCAAAGTTATTTATATTTACATGTTTATATTGTTTCTATATGAACAAAAATAAATCCAAATTCAATCCCCAACCAATTTTATCTCATCTTTAATCCTTTGCCCATGCTTTTACTAAGGGGCCATTTTGGTAATTTACAAGGAGGCAAGCAACTGTGTATAGCTGGTTGATACTCCCTGTGATGGAAAGAGGGATGACAGTGTCGAATAGCTTGTGTTGCTTCACCCTGCGGATGAGACGCTCAACGTGGACCCTTAGCCGAGCAATGGACTGTGTCTCCCTCACCTCATCAGCCGACATCTGTTCCCGCTTCGACAGGTAAGCAGGTCTGTAGACTTTGCATGGCACACAGTCATCAACAAGAAAACCTTTGTCGACCATTATCGCCATTCCAGGTTTCAACGGACACAATCCCAGACTGCTTAAAAAGCTCTATGTCACTGACAGAACCTGCATAGAGGGATGACACAAAGGTGATTGCACCATGTGGTGCCATGCCGATTAATCCCTTGAAGGTGCAGTGGGACTTGTAAGTGGAGAAGACTTCACTTTGAAGCAGGAGAGAGGATGGAGTTTGGCAACGCAGCTCTGTGCAGTCGATCACCACTTGTGTGTCTGGGTAGTCCTGGAACTCATTGGGTAGATGAGCCTTGACTTCCTCCTCAGACATCCAGATGCGGACAGACCCAAGAACGGTGTACAAAAAATTGGCCCAGGTTGTAATAATTCGGCTAACTGTGGACTGATGGATGTTGAATCTGTGGGCCAGATCCCGCTGTGTTAGGCCAACTGAGAGGTGGACCATGAAGAGGAAGAACTCATCAATGGGCTGCAGAGACTGACCCTGTAAAAATAACAAGGTTTGCAATTTATTTACATATAATGTGTTGGCTTCCACTGAAAATGTTAAGTTTTGTTCTTCTATTTCTTTATTTACCCATGCACTGCCTGTTGTTCCAGCTTCACTCCTTATTGTAGTTGCTCTTGCTCTTACTCTTGACACACGAATCATGTTGTGGGATGCAGGTTCAATGAGTTTCCAGAAAGTCGTTAAATGGCTGCAAGTCAAGAACCTAAATGAGATGTAGGACATGTTTTAAATGCATATAAATCATAAAATAACAAACTAAAATTAATTACTTGAAAGAAAACACACACACACACACATATATATATATAGGGTTTAAATCGTACCTAGTGTAGAACCTTACATCATCATCGGAAGCAGCAAATCGCCCCAAACAAAACCTTTGACTGACCGACAACTCCTCCACTCGTCTCCTTAGTCGCTCCACCTCTTTACGGAGATCCTCAGTTTGATTCAGTGCATTATCAACTGCCGCGGGTTCTGGAACTGAACAATAATCATGTTCCAGATGCTGGGCATCCATTGGCACAGGATCCTCATCCACTGGAGTGTAATCCTCCCTTCTTTGCCATACCCCGGTGCGCCTTGGTTCAGCAACGGAGTAGCCGTTCCACTGGAATAAGGTTGGTACAGCTCCCTTCCTCAGCAAGCGGCGCCCTTTAGGGGTCGATGGCTCGATCAGGTCATCACTTATGAAGTGACGACTGCAGACCCTGCAGGGCTTTTTGCTTTTATAAAAAGGCTAGTCCAGTAAAAAAATGTGTTTTAATAAATAACAGGTGTATGTACAGTAATTTACAATGGCTTCGAACAAGGCTCAGCCAATAACAATCAAGGACTGGGTCATTCCTGGTATGCGGTAACATTTTGGCTTCATAAGTGTTGGAAAAAAAGGTTAATATTTTCATGTTTTTAGCATTCTACCAAAATAGTGACATGTTTATTTATTAGGAATACATATTGGTCAAGCTCAGGGACTCAAAAAAATTATAATTATAGGTAGATTGTTCAGACACTGGCCATGAAAATATTCCACCCTGTTAGGGACATATGCATAGTCATCACAACATGTTAATAATGTAAATGTTAAACAATAATGAGCTTTTCTTGGATAGTATATGTCCCTTTTGCCATCTTAGTAATTTTTATTCTTGAAACAATAACAAAACAATTTGATGAATAGAATATGTCTTGATTATTAAGAACAGGTACTTTTTTGTGCCCATTTTTGCCAATAGGATGGCAAATAATTTTTTTTTTGCTCAAAAACATATATGCTGTTAATGTTCCTCACCTCACCTCACAAAATAAGACAAAAGTATGCCAAATATTTAATGTTGCTGTCAAATTATTATTTAAAATGACTTGTCTAACAGGGTGGAAAGGAGCATAACAGGGTGGAACACCAGTGTTAACAAGTTCTAACAGTGGATGAGCTTTCCGTCATTGTCCTGCATGGTTTGCCATCTTTAATGTGTGGAACTGCACCTATATAATATTGTTTCAAAACAATTAAAAAATAAAATAAACTAAAAAAAAATCCAGATTTCCTTTGGGGGGAGGGACACAAAAAATAGCTATGTGGTTCCTTATCACAATCAATCATGGTGGCAAAACAATTCTCTGCTCAGATGACTAGAGAATGCCCTTTTTTTAATAACAACAGTATATTTTAAATATTTGTTTAATTGCATCTTCTTCTCTTTTATATATAAATGAAGGCCAGTATCACTGATACTAATACTGGTACTGATGTTTCTATGAAAATAATGACATTTTTTTACATTATATACATTTACATTACAGTATAACTGTGATCAATTTCAACATTTATTAGACTTTAAAACTTTTAAGTTAAGAAAAATTGTTCTAAACAGTACCAAATTAGGGTATTTGGCTTGTAACAATAGTAGAACCCTTTTTGGTGCTGAATAGAGACCCTTTTTTTCTAAGGTTCCAAAAATAACTGCAGTTTAATTTTCATTATTCAGTATCTGTATATTATTATTACAATTTGAATGTTAAAATTTTAAGAAATAAATCATTTATATAATATAATATATAAATATGTATAGAATTTGCTATATATATATATATTAAATACTATTTATTCTATTAGAATTTCCACTATATAATCCTATAAAACAGTCTATAATCCTAACAGGGTGGAATCTAACAGGGTGGAAAATTGAGCCAAGTTAGCCATACCTCTTTGAGTGATCAACATTAAGCTAGCTAACCTTCTACAGATTAACAGAACTGTTATATGTCAGATTTGTTTTTACATTTTTTTGTTAGGCTATACTATGGAGAATGTTTGTCCTAACAGGGTGGTACTTTAAGGATGGGACAAGCAGGATAACATTTCAAAAACTAAAAAAAAAAAGTTAGGAATGAGGGTTGAAGCTGACCTCAACTTGTACAGTTGAATTCCAGCAGGAAAAAGAAATGTCACTTCTTGAAAATGGTCTCAATGAAATTGCAGTCGGTTTTGGAAGGCGAGAAAGTACATACTAACAGGGTGGAAGATGTCACTTAAGGGACACAGTGTAACGGTGGCGACACCCAGCTGTACACTTTAAACCTCAAAAATATTTTTTTTTTGTTCGGGCGCCAGACAGTAAAAACTGTCAAATATTTTCCAGATAGCTCTAAAGCCACCAGTTACAATAAACAAACTCAAATTCTCAAGTTCATTTCATTTAATTATAAAAAGGAGAGGAAAAGAGGAAAAAAAAAATAATTTAATAATAATTCACATCAACAAGGTAACAAATTTGCATAGGAAGGAGCACACGTTCATATGAGTCCGGGAGAGAGGAACAGCTTAAATGCAACGTCAATTCAGTTTTGAATAGTTGGTGACTGTCCTGAAATGGTTCAAGCAAGTAAAGTTTATTTTTTTTCTTCTTTCAGTCACTCACAAATCATACGATATGAAAGTACAATGAAAGTTCCAAAAACATGTCACCAGATAAGTGTGTTTCTTTCCACATCCGCATGCCCAAATCTGCATTTTTTTCCACATGTAAAGAAAAGAAAATTAAATCATTAAACAAAATGTAATGAGCATTTACCAAAACAAATATATCTTCAAAATAAACTGATGCAAAAAGAGGGGAAAAGAAAAAAAACACTTTAGATGTTAAAAAGGGATGCATGAATTAATGTGCGAGCATTTGATTGCACACGTTTGTTTGAAAGTGTGTGTGTGTGTGTGTGTGTGTGGAGAGAGCAAGCAGGGAGTCACTGACCAGGTTTGAGCAGATTTCAGGTTCAAATGATGAGTGCTAAGAGAACGACGAGGCGTCTAATCGACGGGAATCCATCCTTATCAGCTGTGCCAACACGCATCAACTGGAGCGGAATTGCATGATACTTGTAAGTACAATCAATCATTTCTTCTCTCAACTCACTAGAGCATGTCCAAATCAGCAGGCCGGAACCACCAGTCACATACGTCACTCGTCACCTCACACATCATCGCGTTTACCTTCCGTGCAGGATAACTGGAACAACGCCTCCTAGGTTCTCTATTTTCCCCTTTTTATATGCTGCGCTCCTTATTAACACTTCCTCCATTATGACGTTCGTTAAATGAAAACAGGATTACCCGCTGCTCTGTTACACTTTCTCTCCCCCTGGAGAAAACAACCTCATGGTTGTTTAAATGGAGGTTCTAAAATCCTTGGAACTCTTCCTCTTCATCTGTGGACTCTTGGAAGATTTCAAGGAGTCTCTGTTTTCCCTGAGTGTCCAACTCTTCAGCAGTAGGAAAACATGGTTTTAGGTTGCACACATGAATGGTCCGGACGTCCTCTCCTGTAGCTTCCAGTGATACACGGTAATTCAGGGGGCCCAACTGCATAATCACACGGTAGGGTCCCTTCCATTTTGGAGCTAGTTTGGCACTGAAACTGTGAACTGCACTAGACTGTGGGAAATTTCTCACCCATACACGGTCCTTTTCTTTGAAGGTAAGGTCACGTCTATTTTTGTTGTAACTCCTGAGTTGTCATAACTGAGCTTTCTTACAGCACTCTTTCGCTCTTGATTGTAGTTGATTCAGGTTTTTCACCAGATCGTATGAAGGTTCGGTGGGACAAAGGTTGGAGCCTTGCAGCAGCTTATCCATTGGTCCATACAATTTTCTACCCAGGTGGAGTTCGGCGGGTGACATTCCAATAGATTCTTGGACAGCTGAGTTAATTGCAAACCTCAGTTCCGGTAAGTGTTGGTCCCATTTTTTATGGTTGTCATCAACGTATGCGGAGACCATTTGCTTGACCACGTTCTGTCATGTTTGTTTGAGGGTGATAAGCAGTAATCATCTTTTGAGTCACACTCCATTTCGCACACATTTCTTTGAAGACAGCTGACACAAACTGAGATCCACGATTTGACAAAAGGAAATTTAGGAACCCCCCATCGGGTTAGAACATCTTTTCGGAGGAGATCCGCAATGGTTTGTGCTGTAGCATTCCGCATAGGAAACATCTCAACCCACTGTGAGTAGTAATCTACAAAGACAAGAAGATATTCGTGCTGGTGAGTGCTACGAGGTAAGTGTCCCATAACGTCGACACCAATGTGATTTGGTTTTGTGGTGGTAACTTGCTGAATTTTTCCCGCAGGTTTTCTGTTCTCACTTTTTAGGGTCTGACATTTTACAAATTTCTTAACATACTGTTTTACATCTGTCCACATTCCAGGCCAGTAAGCAACATTGTGTAACCTCTTGTATGTTTTGTAGATTCCCATGTGACCACTTAAAGGATGAGAGTGATAGTACTGAAGAGCAAGAGGAACCAAGCTATGAGGAACGTATACTCGGTAATGAGTTTGGCTTTTAGACAGGTGAGTGATGTAATATAAAATTTGTCCTCTACCACTTCATATTTATCCTTCAAAGCATAGTCAGTTTCTGCCATTGACTGCAAAATTTTAGTGATCTCAGGGTCCTGTTCTTCCCAGAGGACATTGAGAGAATCGGGCAGTTCCAGATCATCTTTGCAGGTAGAGAACAAGCAGCATTCTGGCTTGATATGCATCCGAGACAAAGCATTTGGTGCAATGTTAAGTTTGCCTTTTCGATACTCTACCACGAAGTCAAATTTTTGTAGGCGAAGAGCCCAGTGGATCAGATGGCTAGTTGTCCTGGTGGAATTCATCACCCACTGAAGTGCGGAATGATCAGTCACAATGGTGAACAGTTTTGGTTCTAGATAATGTTGCCACCTCTCTAAAGCCCAGACCATGGCGAGGCATTCTTTTTCAGTGGTGGAGTAATGGGTTTCGGCTTTAGTTAAGGCCCGACTAGCATAAGCAATTACCTCTTCCTGACTTGGTTCTTTCCGCTGGGTTAGCACCACTCCTAATCCAGTATCACTGGCATCTGTGTATACCAGGAACGGGCATTTGAGATCAGGATGACCCAGGATTGGTGGCGAAGTCAGACAGGCTTTTAATTGTTCGAAGGCTTGCTGGCACTGGAGTGTCCACTCAAATTTGTGTCCTTTTTTCTTTAAGGCATTTATAGGGTCAGCAATCTGGGAAAAATGGGGTACGAAGCGGTGATACCACCCTGGTAACCCAAGAAAACATTTAACTTCTTTTAGATTCTTAGGCACAGGATACGTTCTAATAGCTTCAACCTTGCTGGGATCTGCTGAGATACCTCTGATACTAACCACATGTCCAAGAAAGGTTAATTCTTGGAGACAAAAACTGCTTTTTTTTCAGATTAATTGTCAAGCCTGCAGACCGTAGTCAGGACAGGACGGTTTGGAGGTCATGGAAATGCTGTGACAGGGAGGGTGAGTATATAATAATGTCGTCAATGTAAACGAAGCATATATTCCCTCTTAACTCTCCAAAGACAGTCTCCATTAACCTTTGGAATGTTGCGGGAGCGTTTTTTAATCCAAAGGGCATAACATTAAACTCAAATAGCACAGTGGAAGTGATGAAGGCAGTTTTCGACTTGCTTGCTGGGTCCATCATTACCTGCCAGTAGCCGCTATTTAAATCTATAGTGGAGAATATGGCTGCACCTGAGAGGGACTCAAGGATTTCCGTGATGTTTGGTAATGGATATGGATCTCTCTCTTTGATGGCATTCACTTTTCGGTTGTCTACACAAAATCTCATGCTTCCATCTTTTTTGGGGACCAGTACAACAGGTGAGGCCCAGGCAGAGTGTGAAGGTTCTACAATGCCCTTTTCTAACATCTCCTCTAACGGTTCTCTCACAATAGCCTGTTTTTCAGGTGTTACCCGATATGCCCGTTGTTTAATAGGTACAGGGTGAGTAGTGTACAGACAATGCTGAAGAACGGTAGTTCTTCCAAGCTGGTGGGTACAAACATCTGAATTTGATGATAGAATATGCAATAGTTGCTTTTTCCCTTCTGATGGTAAGTGCGCCTTTGATACCGCAGCAGATATCAGAGTTTGATCATCCATGGCATCAGGTAGTACAGAGGTGAATTGTGTTGGAGGAATAGAGCTAAGTAATGCAAATGTCTGATTTGAACTTTTGTGGTGCTGTCTCCTCTTCAGGTGCTGGGGTTTTCCAACAGGAACACTGGCTTGTCCGGGTTGAATAAGTATTTCTGATAAGCTACATCTATCTGTAGTCCGCTGAAGATGAAATCCAGGCCCAGGACTATAGAATAGGCCAAGGCTTTAGAGGTGAGAATGACGACATGCATAGGGAAAACTTTATTGTGAAGGGTAAGCTGTACATTTGTCCAGCCTACAGGGACTTCTGCTTCCCCATTGGCCAGGTAGAGTGGGCCAAGGGTCCATGGATAGAGGCTGTCATATGGTTTAAGCTCCTTCCATAAGCTCTCATGGAGAAGAGTGTAGCTTGCTCCCTTATCTATGATGGCCTTTCCTGTCCAGGATTCAATGATAATGGGTACGACTAACTGTTGTGGCAGGAAGACACTGGTTAGAAGCAGTGGGAGTGAACGTTTCAAACTTGGTGGGTGTCTGTGAAGGGACAGTAATAGACATGGCATTATTAGAAGGTGGACCCTCTGACTTTTGAGGTTGAGTAAAACGCTTGTTTCCAGTGGGTGGATGCTGACCGGAAGGATGCGTAGACTGAAGGGTGGAATAGAGTGGACAGTTTCCAGGCGGGTGTAGTCCCTTGCATCGCCAACACTGGACTGGAGGTTTTTTAGCAGGTCGATTAGAGGTAGGTCTTTGTGAGGTAGAGGGAGTTAAACGTCCTTCGTAATATAACTGTTGTGCATGATCTTTTTCCAGCTGAAGGACCAATTTCACCAACTCATTCACTGTGCTTACTCGACTACGGAGTTGACTTGCGAGGTAAGGTTTGATATTCTTAAGAATCATTTTCACCAACTCACTCTCTGCCAGAGTGGGTTTCCAATGTTTACATAAGGCTCTATAAGTGAAAGCAAAATCTCTGATTGATTCCTTTTCTCCCTGTGTTTTGGTTCGAACTCGCACTGCTAGCTCATCTTCATAGTCTTCGGAAAGGAAAGCTGAAAGGAAAGCAGCTTCAAATTCACTCCAGGAGGCAAACTCTGATATTCTTTACTACGCAAGATGGCGCCGCGCATGGCAGCTTCAGTGCTCAGCTCTTCAGTGTTTGTTCTGTTTTTGTTCGTTTTTCCTGTTTTTTGTTTTTCAAACACCATCAGTTTTACCAGGGATGAACTGCTGAACATTCGGCAGTACACACCACAAAATCTTTTACCGGATTTCGATTATTCAGACGTTTTGTTGAACGTTGTAGTCGGCGCAGCGGCAGCGCTGTTAAGACGCTTCAAGACGCGCAGACGGGGGAAGCACGCCGGAGCTCTCGTGAAACTCAGACAGCGCGGATTAAGAACGCCGCTCCCCAGCATCCATCTGGCAAATCTCCGTTCTCTTCCCAACAAAACAGACGAACTCCTTCTGCTCTCCCGGACAAATAAGGATTTTTCAAACTCTGCTGCTCTGTGCTTCACGGAGGCCTGGCTGAACGACGCCATTCCGGACAGCGCGTTAAGTCTGCCGGGCTTTCAGCTGTTCGGATCAGATCGCGACGCAGAATCAACGGGGAAATCACGCGGTGGTGGTACGTGCTTTTACATCAACGAAAGGTGGTGTTCAGATGTAACTGTGTTAAAGAAGACGTGCTGTCCAGATCTTGAAACACTCTTCATTAACTGCAAGCCGTTCTATTCGCCGCGGGAGTTTTGTTCGTTCATTCTGGTGAGTGTCTACATTCCTCCGCAAGCGCACGTGAGCTCAGCTTTACAGATACTCGCTGATATGATCACAGAGAGCGAGCAACAACACCCGGACTCTGTTCTAATCATTCTCGGGGACTTTAATAAAGCCGTTCTCTCACGTGAACTTCCAAAATACAGACAGCATGTTACTTGTCCCACCAGAGACAGTAATACACTGGATCACTGTTACACAGCAATAAGGGATGCATATCACTCTGTCCCACGGGCAGCTTTGGGGCTCTCTGATCACTGTCTAGTTCATCTCATACCGACCTACAGACAGAAACTAAAATCAGCTAAACCTGTAGCAAAGACTGTAAAGAGATGGACCACCGAAACAGAGCAGGCTTTACAATCCTGTTTCGAATGGACTGATTGGAGTGTTTTTGAAGCTGCTGCCAGCGATCTGGACGAGCTCACAGAGACTGTTACATCATATATCAGTTTCTGTGAGGATTTGTGCATTCCTACAAAGACTCATTTCACTTACAACAATGACAAACCCTGGTTCACTGCAAAACTCAGCCAGCTCCGTCAGGCCAAAGAAGATGCTCGCAGAAAAGGGGACAGAGTCTTGTACAAACAGGCCAAATACACACTGGAAAAGGAGATTAGAGTGGCAAAGAGGAATTATTCTGATAAACTTCGGAATCAGTTCTCTTCTAATGACACAGCTTCAGTGTGGAAAGGTCTAAAAGACATCACCAATTACAAGACACCATCCCCCAGCTCTGTGGCAAATCAACACCTGGCAGACGATCTGAACGAGTTTTATTGCAGGTTTGAGAAATCATCATCACCATCATCATCATCATCATCATCATCATCATCATCATCATCATCATCATCATCATCATCATCATCATCATCATCATCATCATCATCATCATCATCATCATCATCATCATCATCATCATCATCATCATCATCATCATCATCATCATCATCATCATCATCATCATCATCATCATCATCATCATCATCATCATCATCATCATCATCATCATCATCATCATCATCATCATCATCATCATCATCATCATCATCATCATCATCATCATCATCATCATCATCATCATCATCATCATCATCATCATCATCATCATCATCATCATCATCATCATCATCATCATCATCATCATCATCATCATCATCATCATCATCATCATCATCATCATCATCATCATCATCATCATCATCATCATCATCATCATCATCATCATCATCATCATCATCATCATCATCATCATCATCATCATCATCATCATCATCATCATCATCATCATCATCATCATCATCATCATCATCATCATCATCATCATCATCACCATTCACACCTCCAACAACCCCCCTCTCCCCCACACCTACAATTCAGTTCAGTGAAGATGATGTGCGCCAGGTCTTCAGAAAGAACAAGAGAAGAAAGGCACCAGGCCCAGACAGCGTTTCACCAGCCTGTCTGAAAACCTGCGCTGACCAGCTGGCCCCCATCTTCACACAGATCTTCAACAGGTCACTGGAGCTGTGCGAAGTCCCCTCATGCTTCAAACGCTCCACCATCATCCCCGTCCCAAAGAAACCCAAAATTACTGGTCTTAATGACTACAGACCTGTGGCTCTAACGTCTGTGGCCATGAAGTCATTTGAAAGACTGGTTCTGGCTTATCTGAAGGACATCACTGGACCCTTACTGGACCCCCTGCAGTTTGCTTACCGAGCAAACAGGTCTGTGGATGATGCAGTCAATATGGGACTGCATTATGTTCTCCAGCATCTGGACAGACCAGGGACTTATGTGAGGATCCTGTTTGTGGACTTCAGCTCTGCTTTTAACACCATCATCCCATCACTCCTCCAGCCCAAACTAACTCAGCTCTCCGTGCCCACCTCTGTCTGTCAGTGGATCACCAGCTTCCTGACAGACAGGCAGCAGCTAGTGAGGCTGGGAAAATTCTCATCCAGCACCCGCACCATCAGCACCGGCGCCCCTCAGGGCTGTGTCCTCTCCCCACTGCTCTTCTCCCTCTACACCAACGACTGCACCTCTAAAGACCCCTCTGTCAAGCTCCTGAAGTTTGCGGACGACACCACAGTCATCGGCCTCATCCGGGACGGAGACGAGTCTGCTTACAGACTGGAGGTTGAACAGCTGGCTGTTTGGTGCAGTCTTAACAACCTGGAGCTCAACACGCTCAAGACAGTGGAGACGATCGTGGACTTCAGGAGAAACCCTCCTGCTCTCCCCCCACTCACCATCATAAACAGCACTGTGACTGCAGTGGAGTCATTCAGGTTCCTGGGCACCACCATCTCACAGGACCTGAGGTGGGACATTCACATTGACTCCACTGTGAAAAAGGCCCAGCAGAGGTTGTACTTCCTTCGCCAGCTGAGGAAGTTCAACCTGCCACAGGAGCTGCTGAAACAGTTCTACTCTGCCATCATTGAATCCATCCTCTGCACTTCGATTACCGTCTGGTTCAGCTCAGCTACCAAATCTGACCTCAGAAGACTACAGAGGGTAGTCCGGTCTGCTGAGCGAATCATTGGCACAACCCTCCCCACTCTCCAAGAACTGTACTTATCCAGAGTGAGAAAAAGGGCAAAGAAGATCACTCCGGACCCCTCACATCCAGCACACTCCCTCTTTGAACTGTTGCCATCTGGTCGACGCTACAGAGCCCTGAGCACCAGAACGACCAGACACAGGAACAGTTTCTTCCCTCAGGCAATCCATCTCATGAACACTTGACAAACATGGAACACACAACACTATTACACATTATTTACTTAAAACACTTATATTTCAAATTTGCACACATAACTGCACATACAATTGTCTATATATTATATTTTGTTTTTTGCTTTTTTTGCACTTTGTCTATCTTGTAAATTCGTATATTATTATTTTATTCCTTTTATTATGTGTCTTGTCTTGTCGCTGTCACTCTGTTGCACTGTGGAGCTTGTGTCACTAAAACAAATTCCTAGTATGTGTAAACAACATACCTGGCAATAAAGCTCTTTCTGATTCTGAATAGAAGTTCGAGCAACCTCCCACCAATCACGAGCAGTGCCATAAAGAACAGTACGGAAGGTGGCCAAAATATCAATGTCATCTAAGGGGTGCAAGGCCAAGAAATCCTGACAGCGTGTTAAGTATAACAGTGGATCAGAATCATCAGATGATCTTCCAAAGGTTGGAGAAGTTAGCTTTAAATGATAGCAGCAGGTGGCTGGTGCACTAGAGATGGAGTCGTTGATGGTGAAAATAAAGATGGAGTGGTTGGTGGAGGCACTGATTCACCAGTTAGCTGATCGGACACTTCTTTTTTGGATGATTTGAAATAATTACCCATTTCCAGTTGCAGCTCTTTGAAGTGGTTGCTCAAAGCATTCAGTTGAGTGCTACAGTCTTTTTGAGAGCTGTCCTGTGCAGCTCGAATGTCCTTCTGCAACTCAAGTTGAGCTTGTTCAATCATGAAACGAACTTCTGAAATTAAAGTACTTTCACTTTTCTGGAGTTCTCCCGTCACCATTGTCTTCATGGCTTTAATCAATTGATCTGTGCTTTCTTCTTCATCACGTTTGTGTGAAGTTATCCTGTTCAGCAAATACTGATGGTTAGACTATTTTTGCTGACAGGGTTACCAACTGAGCATCATGCAAGGAAGTGTTTTTTGTAACTTCTGGGTAAGTTCTTTCACAGCTTTATCCTGCCATTTCAAACAACCAAACAAATAATCCCAGTTCCCTTGTACATGAGAAGTGAGCTGAAATTTCCCTTCCAGGTGTGGGAAGATATCCAGGCAGTCCATGCTGTGACACTAAGGAAGGCGATGTGGCTTCAGAAGATGTACAAAGTTGCATTGGATCTGGGTGGAGCTGAGCAGTAACACCTGGAGACATGGTGGCAAAGTGCACCTGAGACCTTGGTTGGGGACTACTGAACTGTGTGGGTGTAGATTGGAAGTTGGGAACATGAGCTGGAAGTCTGGATTGTGGAGGCAGCCAGACCGGAGTTGCTATGTCTGGGGGGTCAATGACCACAGATGCTGATGGGGAAAGTGGGGTAGTGGCCATTTTGTAGTGTGTGTAAAATCTGTAAGTATTAGTAAATCAGTAATGTAATGCAAAAATAAAAATCAATGAATGATGTCTAATATGTATGGGCAGATTCCTTGGCAACAGGGGCACCAAAACAACAAAGCAAAATATGTTACAATATTTTTTAAAGATGGCAGAAGGTATACAACAACAGTTACATTCAGCACAAGGATTGACCCAGTAAATGCTTATTTTATCACCAGCAAAATTTTATTTTTAATTTATTTTTTTTTCACAACCACTTCAGCAGAAAATCAATAACACGAAATACAATACACAATTCAAAATAGAAATGCAAGTAGAGGCAAAAGAAAAAAAGAAAAACAGAAATGTTTGATTCCTCTGAGTTCGATCAAATAAAGTCTCTCTGAATTTTTTTTAAGGTTTTAGGTCCCTGTTCGGGCGCCACTTCTGTAATGGTGGCGACACCCAGCTGTAAACTTTAAACCTCAAAGTATTTTTTTTTTTGTTTGGGCGCCAGACAGTAAAAACTGTCAAATATTTCCCAGATAGCTCTAAAGCCACAAGTTACAATAAACAAACTCAAATTCTCAAGTTCATTTCATTTAATTATAAAAAGGAGGGTGAAAGAGGAAAAAAAAAAAAAATAAAATAATAATAATAATAATAATAATAATAATAATAATTCACATCAACAAGGTAACAAATTTGCATAGGAAGGAGCACACGTTCATATGAGTCTGGGAGAGAGGAACAGCTTAAATGCAACGTCAATTCAGTTTTGAATAGTTGGTGACTGTCCTGAAATGGTTCAAGCAAGTAAAGTTTTTTTTTCTTCTTTCAGTCACTCACAAATCATACGATATGACAGTACAATGAAGGTTCCAAAAACATGTCACCAGATAAGTTCATTTTTTTTCCACATGTAAAGAAAAGAAAATTAAATCATTGAACAAAATGTAATGAGCATTTACCAAAACAAATATATCTTCAAAATAAACTAATGCAAAAAGAGGGGAAAAGAAAAAAAAAACACTTTAGATGTTAAAAAGGGATGCATGA
>RJVU01063416.1:731682-786440 GCA_003731715.1 Anabarilius grahami | reverse complement strand
TGAAATATTTCAGTTGGTGTGCAATGAATCTAAAATATATGAAAGTTTAATTTTTATCATTACATTATGGAAAATAATGAACTTTATCACAATATGCTAATTTTTTGAGAAGGACCTGTAAACCATAACGAACTTTTGCATATTTCAGTTACTACAGTTCCTCTGTCAACCTAACCTACTTCGAGCAGGTTTCAGATTTAGTGTACTTCAGAAAATTTGTTTTAATAGCTTTAGATGAAGCATAGCATATCATACTGCAGGACACACTGGTTTGAAAGTATATCAATTCTTTATTTGTGTTTAAACTTTACATTTAATGTCCTAAACATGTCATTTTAGAGATTCATTTTTACTGTCAAATATTTGTCACCTCTCAACATGACAGACCCAGTTCTTATTAGTGACACAATAGGCATAGTCTGCAGATTGTACTTCTGTGCACAAAATTAGGTCCTACCTGCTTCTATCATCTGAAAAAAAAAAAGCAAAATGAGAGCCACATCTGTTGGATTATGAATATCTATGTTTTTTATGCTGCTTTATGCTGCAAACTCATCAATGTGACTCAGTAATGTAGAACCCCTTGTCTGTTCTCTAATGCTGGTCTGTCTCCTCCCTCTCTCTCTCCCACTCCCTCTTTCTCTCAGACATGACAGCACAAAAAGGATAAGGCCAGAGTAATTATGGTTCAGAAAGGCTGGCAGGTGTGATAAATGACTAATAAGGAGAGAGAAGAGCAGGGTCCTCAAAAGAAGACTATTAGTCTTATCAGTCCCACACTACTTGGCCCAGGAACAGGGGGCTTGTAACTCTTCAACCCCCAAATAATTCTGCCTACCCGAGAGAACAATTTGATTAAACTCTAAAATCTTAACACCAAGGGGTTATTCCAGCAAGCAGGTTTAGCAGCTTAACTGGGTAAATTAACAGTAGGCTGTAAACCTCATCTTTTGCTTTCAAAATCTGTAATGGTATGCTAGTAAACACAGCATCACCTAACCAGTGGCCTGTTACACAAAACTAGTTGAACAAAATTTGAGTTTCAGAGTAATTCATATTTGGCAAAACCAAACAAATCCAACCTGGTTTAGATCAGGTTCAACAGGTTCTCAATGCTCACTATAAACGTTTTCTATCAACTAAGGGTTTGATCCATTGTTTATGATTGAAAGGGATAGTTCACCTAAAAATGAAAATTACCCAATGATTTACTCACCCTCAAGCCATCCTAGGTGTATATGACTCTCTTCTTTCAGACGAACGCAATCTGAGATATACTTAAAAATATCTTTAGTCCTCCAAGGTTTATAATGGTTGTGAATGGGGGGCCACNAAAAAAAAAAAAAAAAAAAAATGCATCCATCCATAATCAAAGTAATCCATACAGCTCCAGAGGGTTAATAAAGGTCTTTTGAAGTGAAAGGATGCGTTTTTGTAAGAAAAATATATTTTTAAATATATTATTTAAAATATTATATATTATATATTTATTATATATTATATATTTTTAAATGGATATTTTTAAATATATCTCCAATTGTGTTTGTCTGAAAGAAGATAGTCATATACGCCTAGGATAGCTTGAGGGCGAGTAAATCATGGGATAATTTTCATTTTTGGGTGAACTATCCCTTTAACTTTGAAGGGTATGCAGCTAAAATTTTGCAGAGATCAGTCAATCACATGAAACATCATAAACATCATTTTGATTCACTTCTAATACGAGAGTTAAGGACTTTGCACACTGAGTCTGAAATTTTCGAATGCGTTTTTTCGTATTCGTGACCCTAAAAATGCGTCACGCACAGAGACCTTGCACACTGATTCCGATGTTGTGACGTATTTCCAAGTGAAACGGAATATTGAATAGAGGGCAGGGTTTTATTTGAGCGCTCCTCCTGGTTTATGCGTTTTCAACCCAAGCCGTCAAACTGATGTCATTAGAGAAGGGGCACTGTTGCAGAGCGGAGGAGCATTTTCAGATTTTGATTAAATATTACGAAGCCAAACAATTTTTTTGTGCGGATTGACTTGCACGGATGAATTATTCACCACAAAATTAGCAATTTCAGCTAACAAAATAAATAAGGTCAATTTTGATTTCATGTGTACATTAAACTACAATCAAATGGATTTCCCCACACATGATTTAATGTCTGAGTCTGTCCTCTGCGCGGAAATTATTCTATCTGCGTGGCTACGTGCGCAGCTTAGAGGGAACATTGATATGAACTGCAGCAGTGCTAAACTGCTCACAGCATCATATAATAACAACACAAAGCCTACAGCTGGTGTGTGGTGAGCGCACTGGCGCCGTTGTACTGTTGCTGCCGTCGCATCATCCAAGTGGATGCTGCACACTGGTGGTGGATGACGAGACCCCTGATATGATTGTAAAGCGCTTTGGGTGTACAGTTGTACATAGGAAAGCGCTATATAAATGCCTCATTCATTCACAAAATGTATGAATCAAACTCACAAGACTGCCGACATTTTCTTTTCCACGCATCATTTTATTATATCCATGTATGTACAGTCAAATCAGTGAAATCGCTATGTCCTGAACTATGTCCTGTGTCTGTCTTGCCTGGGCTGCGTTCAGCCCCGACAAAACGTTGCAAAACGTTTTTTAAACGGAAACGGAGGTGTGTTGAACACCCTGTTCTGATGACGCAAGAGTTGCAACTATGGCAGCTGAGAAGGCCATTCTTTGTGTTCTTTTTGAAGAATTTTCGGAGCCTGTTTAAATCGGTATAAATATACTACAAAATACGCTCGATGTTACAGTCACTGCCCTTGCCATCCAGAATAATAGAGAACATCCCAATCGAGTGAAGGGATTTGTGGAAACTTCTAATTATTGTGATACAACATTTGCCTTGCATTTCAGCATTAAAAGACAAACATTTCAGGTGAAGGATAATCCACTTCTTACCTTCGAGACTGTGTTGATCTATATTATTTTTATTGTGAGCATTAGGCTTATCATTATTGCTGATCACTGTTGTTGTGTTGTGCTATGATATTGTAATATTTACCATTATTTATTCAGAGGAGTATAGAAAAGTTAAAAGTTAAAAAGTGTATTAAAGTGTCACTTCACAATACAATAGCAAAATATATAAGTATAATATTTTTATGTTACATTAATACCCATTGTGCGAGCTGTCTCTTTAACCCTCAGGGGTCTGAGGATTTTTGGGGCCCTGGAGACGTTTTGACATGCCCTGACATTTGTGCTTTTTTCAGTTGTTCATAAATATATTAATGGAAAAAGTGTCATTACACTGTATTCAGCACAAACTAGGCTACAATAATATGTGAGGAACATGTATGTACATGTTTGTGTTTTTGAAGGAATAACGTTTATGCGTGGTTATTGAAAAAACAAAAAACGTAAGTCACTGAAATAAGGCCAAAAAATATATATTACGTCTGTGTTCACAAGACTTCTGGGTATTGGAGGTTGTAGACTAGAGTTTTTGCTTCAAAATGATGTAAGAATTATTATGCTGACTCGTTCATATAAAAAAAAAAGAGAGATTTAAATTTTCTAAGACACTTTTTGTCAAGAAACACCGTATGCGTTGAGGCGTGAATCATCATGAATAATGGGTCATTTACACCTAAGAAGACAAAAGAATCGCATAAAGAGCTCTAATGACCTGCATAAATAATGAGCTCTTTCAGTCAGGTAGGCTATGTGAAAAAACCCTCTGTGATCATGCTGATAACAGGATTAATGTCCACTCTTGACAAAAAAAAACATGATTTTTGTGATCTCATGCATGCACGTATTATTGCACATGATGTGGTGAAAATTTTGTATAGCCCTATGTTAGATTACAGTACCAGTCAAAAGATTGGACACAAATTATTATTTTTTTTTTTAAGTCTTAAGTCTCTAACCAAAAAATGGTTTTCTATTTTAATATACTTTAAAATATAATGTATTTCTGTGATGCAAAGCATCTGAACATTCCTACCTCTATGGCATTTCATATAGGCTACTATATTTGTTATATTATATAGCCTAAATGTTAATGTGCAGTTGACAAACTATACATCATTAAAAAGATCTAAGACTCAAGCTTCACATTTTGACTCTTAAAATCTTATATTGACCATAATTTCTTAATATGCTTAAAAGCATGCACATTTGGAGAAATATTGATGGATTCTCATATGTTTATGTAAATTTTCTATACAGAGGAGTAATATTTATTCTATATTTATTACCATACCATACCATACCAACTTTATTTATTAAGCACTTTACAACAACCAAGGTTGACCAAAGTGCTGTACAGAAAAAAATAATACATAAATAAGTAATAACCACATAATAAATGCATTTAAATAACAAAATAAATCAAGTAAATACATAAAATCGACAACTTACTAGGTATCAAAAGCCAAAGAAAACAGATGGGTTTTGAGAAGGGTTTTAAAAACAGATAAAGAGGTGGCCTGCCTAACATACAAAGGCAGAGCATTCCATAATTTAGGGGCACACACAGCAAAAGCACGGTCCCCTCTGTGCTTACGCTTTGTTTTCGGCACAGTCAGAAGCAGCTGTTCATCTGATCTGAGAGAGCGAGCAGGTTTATACGGGCGAAGAAGCTCAGCGAGGTATGGCGGTGCAAGACCATTTAGTGATTTAAAAGCAAATAGCAGAATTTTAAAATGAATCCTAAATTGAATGGGCAACCAATGTAGAGAAGCTAAAATAGGAGAAATGTGCTCATGTTTACGCGTGCCCGTTAAAAGACGTGCTGCTGCATTTTGTATCATCTGGAGACGAGTGATGGAGGACCCACTAACCCCCACAAAGAGAATTACAGTAGTCCAGTCGTGTAGTTACAAAGGCATGGACTACAGTTTCAAAATGTTGTCTTGACAAGATTGGCTTTATTTTGGCAAGCTGCCTCAAATGAAAGAAGCTTGATTTGACAACAGCTGTGATCTGACTGTTAAATTTAAGCTCAGGGTCCACTTTAACTCCTAGATTTGTGACACTAGATTTAATATAAGTAGCCAACGTGCCCAACTCTACAGGCGGGGTCCCAGAGGTGCCTTCAAAAACCATCACTTCTGTTTTTTTATCATTAAAATTTAAGAAGTTCAGAGCCATCCAGGCCTTTATATCGTCAAGACAATTGAGTAGTTGTCCAACAGGGTTTTCAAATTTCTTTCTCAGAGGTACATAAATCTGACTGTCATCAGCATAAAAGTGGAACGATATACCATACTTTCTAAGTATGGAACCAAGTGGAAGCAAATACAAAGAGAAAAGCAGAGGGCCAAGGACTGAGCCCTGTGGGACCCCACACAAAAGAGGAGCAGATGAGGATACAGAATCACCTAAGCTAACACAAAAAGTTCTATCCGCTAAATATGACCTAAACCACTCCAGTGCTATACCACTGATCCCCACCCACTGCCTTAAACATGAAATCAATATTTCATGATCCACTGTGTCAAATGCAGCGGTTAGATCTAAAAGCACAAGGATAACACAGTCACCAGAGTCAGTAGCTAAAAAGATGTCGTTAAAAACTCTTAAAAGAGCAGTTTCGGTGCTGTGCAAGGTTTTAAAGCCGGACTGAAAAACCTCTAACATACTATGTTCTTCCAGAAAGGCCAATAATTGACTGTACACAATCTTCTCCAGGATTTTTGAAAGGAAAGGCAATTTAGAAATAGGCCTGAAATTAGCAAGAACTGACGGATCTAGAGCAGGTTTTTTAAGCAGAGGTTGAACTACTGCATGTTTTAAGATTTCAGGAACCACACCCGAGGTCAGACTACTATTAATAACTGCAACAACAGATGGTCCTATAGTGGAGAAAACCTCCTTAAATAGTCGAGGTGGGACAACATCATTTGGAGAACCCAAAGGCTTCAAATGACCAACAACCTCCTCTAAAGAGGAAAAAGTCACCGGCTCAAAATGACAGCCGAGCGGGGGACAAAAATTGAAGGGTCTGAAGCTGAAGGTACAATTTGAGACCTAATAGAAGTGACCTTATCAATAAAAAAGCTAAGGAAATTTTCACACATAGCAGGAGATGCCTCCCTACAAGCATTCTGAGGGGCATTTAAAAGTGAGTCAAGCCTCGTGTTTTGTTTAATACTATTATGAGAATTTGCCAAAATAATATCAGAGAAATTTTTTCTTTCAGCATCTTTTACAGTTTCCTGATACCGACGCCAGCAATCTCTTAACATTTGAAGAGACACCTGCAACTTGTCCTTCTTCCACTTGCGCTCAGCTCTACGGCACTCACGTCTAGCAGCATGAGTCATTTAATTTAACCAGGGCTCAGATTTAGTTTTAGGCTGCCTGGATTTCAATGGAGCTACAGTGTCTAAAACAGTTCAGCAGGTGGAGTGAAACCATGAGCTAAGCTCATCTGTATGCAGTACAGACTCAGGAATAGTACAGCTCTGACGGAAAGCAACCGAGAACTGAACAGCAGTGGAAAGGTTAATCATACGACAGCGCCGTGCAGGAGCGCGAGGTTTAACTGTATGACCGGCAAGAACAGTCTCAAATAATACAGGCATATGATCAGAAAACACGGCATCAGAGATCTCTAGATTAAGAACAGGCAAACCATATGATAAAAAAAGATCAAGTGTATGTCCATGTTCTTGTGTGGGTCCAGACACAGATTGCACAAGATTAAAAGAATCAATAAGGTTTAAAAAGCCCTTTGCCATTGGTTTATCAAGGCAACACACATGAATGTTAAAATCCTCAACAATAAGAACACGATCATATTTAGGCATAATTTCAGCCAAAAAATCAGAAAAATCATTTAAAAAGTCCTTATTGTACTTGGGGGGCCGATAAACCATTTATTGTCATCACTGTGAGCGCAGGATACTGTGTTTTCAATTCATACTTGCAGCCGGAGGGCGCTCTGCCCCTTT
Source organism: Anabarilius grahami (assembly GCA_003731715.1). Taxonomy (NCBI): domain Eukaryota; kingdom Metazoa; phylum Chordata; class Actinopteri; order Cypriniformes; family Xenocyprididae; genus Anabarilius; species Anabarilius grahami. Next base: position 779,501 of record RJVU01063416.1, on the reverse strand, counting down.
AGTCCACAAATGCCTCAGTAAAAGAAGAGGCATATCATGGGACATTTCAGGAACCCACAGGCCAGAGATTGCTTTAACATCCAGATAAACACTTTTCAAGATAATAAATACACGATTGAGACGATGTATGCATGTATTGACTGAATTTGCATCTGAATAGCGCTCACTCCGTGGGCGTGGCCGCATTAGCGGATAATGAGCTGAATCACGGACTTCTGACATGGCTCTCTTTTCATACAGATTACATAAACAGAGAATATTTGTTTTCAATTTGACTTACACGATTTAAAACCTGACATTTCAACGTTTCTTTAGACATAAGTGTAATTTTTTTGTCATTAGTATTCACTAAGTTACAGTTAATTTTCTGAACTATCAGATTGGACTTCGTTCAGAGGGAGACGAGAGATCACGCATCTTGTTAGTTTTCTTTATTTTACAAAAAGCACAACATTTTGTTTTTTCTCTGAGTGTACACAAATTAAAGAAGATATTCCACAGATTAAAATGGTGTATAGCTCTTAATTGTATGTGCAACATTGACGGAGTATTTTGTGTCTCTTTCACACTGGTAAGAAAAAAACCGCGGTGGTATCGCCGGCGTGACCGACGACTTCAGAGTGTTAATACCGTGTGGTTTACATACATCTTGCCGCTGATTGGGCTGACATTTCTGACACACCCACCAAACATGAGAAAACGTATCTCAAACCCGTTGCACACCGTTTCCAGGAAACGGTCGTTCAACCCGGAAAACGTAGCAAAACGTTGCGCACCGGTTTGAGCTTGTACATGCCCCTGCACTCGAGACGGTGATGTGAGCTCCAGAGAGCCTTCACTTCTATTGGTTGTCGCTCGCGAAATTCGCTCCTCAGTTGCATAAAGTTGAAATTTCGGAACTTTTGTCGCGTGCCTCCCGTCGCTTGACACGCCTACATTCTGTTGCGGTCCGTGTACGTTTTGATAGTTTGTTTTCCAATTTGAAATGAAATACGCAGAAACGAGAAAACGATTGTTTCCCGTTTTTTCAGAAAAAAAACGAAAACACAAGATTTTGGGGTCACGGATAGAAAACGGAAACAAGACTTCAAAACTCGTTTTCCACATGTGGGCGGTCATTACACGCCCCTTTCAGCCGATTGGTAAATCAAATCTGAGCCACTGACATCATCATCAGTTCGTTCAACAAAATAACAGACGTGTCTCAAAGAGCACCAGGCCCAGTCGTTCTTCCCATCATCTCTCCGCCGACCAGAATCCGTCAGCTCCCCAGAACCAGCCAACGAACCCATGCAAATTGAAAAGTCTTCAGCTGAGCGGCAGATACAGCTGACCTAGAACCTCTGTTTGTATTGTGGTCAAGCTGGGCATTACATTGCAGAATGCCCCACTCGCCCCGCTCGACCCATGGTGAGTGTTATCATTCCTTCGCTAATTAAGATGAAACCACTTACCATTGTTGTAAACCTTACTGCTGCCGACTTATGTCTTCCAGTTAATGCCCTCCTCGATTCTGGGTCAGCCGGGAATTTCATCTCTGGAGCCCTCTGCCGCCAGCTTCAGCTCAAAACCGCACACACGCCGAAGACTTACCAAATCCACTCAGTAACTGGAAGACCACTACGACAAGTGCGTTACAGCGTCATTCAACTCCAAACCGGCGTTCTTCACATGGAAGAGATCCATCTGCTGGTTCTGGAGGACTCCACCGCTGACGTGATTTTAGGGCGCCCATGGTTGGAGCAGCACAACCCCATCACCTCGTGAAAGACAGGAGAGATCCTGAAGTGGGGTGACAAGTGTTTCAAAGTGTGTTTTCCTGAGTTTCCTGTTCCAAGTTCTCCACGTTCCGAAGAAGTCCAAGTCTGTGCTACATCTGTGGAAAGTCCACTTGAAAACCGTTCTACAGACATCCCGAAATGTTACTCCCACTTCAGCGATGTCTTCTGTCCCAAGAAGGCCTCCACGCTGCCTCCACACCGGCCATGGGACTGTGCCATAGATCTGCTTCCCGGTGAGCCAGTGCCCAGAGGAAATATTTATTCACTTTCCATCCCAAAGATATCTGGGATTTGGAAACTTCTATAGAAGATTCATCCAAGGTTACAGTATCATCACTACTCCCATCACAGACCTGCTGCGCAGTAAGCCCAAGTCTCTGTCCTGGACCCCAGCCGCCACTCAAGCCTTCGACACCCTTTAGAGAGCTTTCAAATCCGCTCCGCTCCGCTCCTTGTGCACCCTGACCCAGATAAACCGTTCATCGTCGAGGTTGATGCTTCTACCACAGGAGTGGGAGCGGTCCTTTCCCAGCAGCAGGGGAACCCCAGTAGACTTCACCCATGTGCCTTCTTCTCCCGCAAACTCAACCCGGCGGAGGTAAACTACGACATCGGGAATAGGGAGCTTCTCGCCATCAAGCTTGCCCTGGAAGAGTGGAGGCATTGGCTCGAAAGAGCCAAACATCATTTCGTGGTGCTTACGGATCATAAAAACCTGGAGTATCTACGAGACGCCAAGAGGTTGAATCCTCCTCAGGCTAGATGGGCTCTCTTCTTCACCAGGTTCAACTTTTCAATTTCTTATCGTCCTGGATCAAAGAATGTTAAAGCCGACGCTCTCTCCCGCATCCATGGCCCTGATGAGAATCCAGAAGAACCCGAGCCCATACTTCCTGAGAAACTCTTTGTGAACCCTATCGTCTGGTCTGAAGAAACTCTTCCCGTGTCCAATGCCTCCACCAACACCCCGCCGGTTTGTCCACAAGGTTTGCTCTACGTCAACCGGACACGGCGCACTCCCCTCATCCACGCATCACACTCATCACTGGGCACTATGAAACCCTCTCGTTGTTCAAACAATGCTTCTGGTGGCCGAACATGGCAGCTGATGTCAGGAGGTACGTGCAAGGGTGCAGGGAATGTGCCATTTCCAAGAGTCAGAGCAGAATGGCAGCTGACCTTCGACGTTCCGAAGCACCCAACTACCAGCCTGGACAGAAGGTTTGGCTGTCTACCAGAGACATCAGGATGTGCCTGCCCTGTAGGAAACTGAGTCCCAGGTTCATTGGCCTCTTCACCATCGTCAGCCAGATCAACCGTCACCTACCAGCCCCAGCTCCCTCCAGAGTATAAAATTCACCCCACGTTCCATGTATCACTGCTCAAACCTCACCATCCTTCGGTCACTCTTCCCACAGAGCCTGGCGAGACCGAGGAACCCCCCCTTCCTCTCATTGTGGATGACGGAGCAGCCTATCTGGTGAAAGACATCTTGGACTCCCGGCGCCGTGGTGGTCACCTGGAGTACCTCGTAGACTGGGAGGGGTATGGTCCCGAAGAACGGTCATGGGTTCCCAGGTATAATATTCTCAATCCAAGTCTACTGGAAGACTTCCATACCACCCATCCCGATAGGCCAGCACCGCGTGGCAGAGGTCGGCCAGCACGACGTCGGGGTCCACGGCCCTCAGGAGCGGCCCGTGGAGGGGGGGGTAGTGTCACAGACATGCCAGGCTCTACAGTCACACAGACACAGTGCACGTCATCCCCTGATTATTAATCACTCACACCTGACACTCATCAGCACCATCATCAGCAGCACTATTTAAGACACAGCAGCACACACAGTCACTGTCCAGTCTCGTTTATGCATACTCACCTTTATGCTTACCTCAAGGACTCCAATGAAGCTACTCACCTGCCTCCAGTGTCTTCCCAGTCTCCCTGTGTTCTCCTCGTCTCCTGTGAGTTACTCTGAGTCTGATCTGCTCCAAGTCTGCCTGATCACCGCGGTTCCTGCAATTACAAAGACAAGTATCAACTCTACGATCACATCTGCCAATAAATTTACCAGTCATCACTTACCTGCACTCTGCTTCACTTTCTGGTTGTTCAATAAACTATCTTACATTCCATCAGCGCCTCTGTCCCCTTCTGTATCATAACAGTCGGGGGGGCTTTTTCTAGTTTTCCTTTGCTTATAAATGGCCATGCATATTTTATCTCTTAAATTAAATATAGCCCTAGAACTAGGACCAAGAAGCTGTGGATAGGCAGTTTTCAACACAGTGTCCTGACATTTGTTCTCTGTTTGAAAGTGCTGTCAATTTCCAACATGCACAATACCAAAATGGCCTGAAAACTCTAATTGACATTGTAAGAAGTCATTGCGCATCGAGTTTCTCATTGAATCTGATTTTCAAATGAATCACAACTAGGGCTGGGTGATATGGCAAAAATATAATCTCTGTAATCTTTTTCCATATCGATCGATAACGATATATATTTCGATATATAAACTGTTAATGCTGCCAGCTTTAAAAGAGTATCCCAACTATGACTGAAGTCACAAAAATTTGAGGGTTTATTAATTACTTTTTAAAATATAGTTTATTAACAAAAACGGATTACACATTTGGCCTTAAAAAAATTAAGACAACTTACTAACTTAGCATGTGACTTTTAATTATAAACAAGCCCGAAATACACCGGGACTCTTATTTTGAAATGTCTACACAATTGCAGGCTGATCCTTCAGATACTTACAGCCGTCTAAAACATTTTATATAAAGGCCATAAAGTAGACATTGTCATAATTCATCAACTCGAATTCATTAGCAATCGCTTGGCATAAATCTGCACTTTTCATTAATTGAGAATCACTTTGAAGCAGCCTGAAGAGCTGTTGCGCGAGCATGTAGAACGTGCAACAGCACCGCCTTGTGACATTGCAACATGTAGCGCTCTTTGTGAAATATCCACCGCATCTCTGCAGCGCACATGGGAATGTCAGTGGGAGTAAACATTTCTGACGCACACATAACGAGCAGGTACGAAACACGTAGGGCAGGGGGAGATTTTCCAATAGTTCATCGATCGCGGATGGTTTCATTATCTTGAGCGGATACAAAAGTATGAGAGGATAAATGCGTCTCCAAATATATTTGGGCAGCCGTTATTATACCTGGGTGGCCCGCCCAAGTAAAGTCTATGTGTGGGAAGCACTGTGATGTAATAGGTTGGTTGTGTTGCCAGTCTTGTTTTTCACCGTCCGACGACATATTTTACAGATCGTTTTAATCTGCGCTTAGTCGCTTTTCAAATAACCAAACCACTTCCATATAACTGAATTCGTGCTACCTTTTTGTCAACAATTTAATCATTTTTGGATAATAACTCAAGGTTAATTTCACTTTCGTTGCTGCTGCCACTCATTTTTGTCGTCCTTGTGTCGAGTTTTCTTTGCAAAGGGCGTAGGAAATTGACTTTGTTCTTTGACGTGAATGTTTAAAGCTGCACGCTGATTGGCTGTTGTCACATATTTCACACATGGATTTCAGACACATGAATTCAAGGCCTGGAAAGTACTTGAAAACAAATATTGGTCCTTGAAAGTGCTTGAATTAAATTTGAAATAAATTTTGTGAAAATTATAACACGCCCCTCTTAGTCCTAGTATATTTGTTTTGGAATATTGTTTTGGAACCAAACAGATATCGCCCCCCATTGACTACCATAATAGGAAAAATAATTACTATGGTAGTCAATGGGGGGCGAGATCTGCTTGGTTATTGACATTCTTCCAAATATCTTTCTTTGTGTTCAGCAGAACAATGAAATTCAAACAGGTTTGGAACAACTTGAAGGTGAATAAATGACAGAATTTTCATTTTTGAGTGAACTAACCCTTTAAAAAGTCAAAATTGCATGATTATATTGCGTGTCTTATAAAGTCAAAATTGTGAAATATAAATTGCAATTCAGATTTTTTTTCCTTAGAAGTGCTCATTAATATCTCTCAATTCTGACTTTCTTTTCTCAGAATTGCAAGCTTATATCTATAATATTTTGTATATATTCTGACTTTAAGCCACAATTATGATCCATATAATACTTTTTTTTTCACTCAATTGCAAAATGTATTTTTATAATTATAATATTCTCTCTATATTATGTTTTTTACTCAAGTAATGATTCATAAAAAATTAAAACCAAAACTAGTATGGAATAATTGTTAACATTAGGGATAAGAAAGCTGCAAACGGTTTTAATTTATTTCCAAAATTATTGTACAAATGATTCTGTACCTCTTCCGAAAATGGATGCAAATGCAATAGGAGGATTAAAATGTTAAGTATTGTAAGAGGCCTTTCATGTCGCTCCATATGTGATGTGAATTTGATAGGTGCTTGATATAAAATAAACGATGCTTTAAAAAGTCCTTGAATCTGGTGTTCATGAAAGAGTGGGAACCCTGTGTATGATTGGCTCTTATATTAATCCATATCGAGTAAAAATTTATAGAGCTTATTGTCGTTATCGAGATATTTTTTATCATGATTCGATATGATATCGTTTATCGGCACAGCCCTAATCACAACTCACGTTCCTAAATTAATCGGTTCCTTTGAACAAATGGTATTCCGTGAATTGCTGCCACCTACAGGCAGTTTTCATGTACTTTTTAAGAACACATATTGCTATCTGGAATGGTATGTTAAAACACTAATCTCATAACATAATTTTCAGGCCTGCATCTACTATAATTTGTATATATATATATATATATACAACAACACTGTAATCCAACACTCGCACATTTAACAACAACGACAACAAAAGATAGGCTATATTTGTCGCTGACGTTCAGCATCTATAGCTGTAATTTTGATCTTTAATGTTTGATCTTTACATCTTCCCCCAATCTTTTAACCAAAGTGTTATTAACATTATTCAGTCCAGGCAATGTTAGGCTATATAAAATAAATAAATAACGAGAGATGAGCTATTGTTCGTTTTTTTTAATTGCTTACACTACTTATTTATTGTGACTTTAAAATAGAATAAAATAAAAACTCTAGTTTTTTTTTAATCTGTGCTTTTCATCCGCTCCTCTGTGTATGTGTTGCACAGTTTCACCATGCATATTAAACAACAAACAGCATTACAACAGCCTATGTGCTGATTAACATTTCTGAAATAAATATTTCTGTAAAGTACGTGTTAGGTTGCACAGAAGAAAGCCGATATATGGCATATACTGATATAGCAGCAGAGGACTGTTATTTTGTTGAACGAACTGATGATGACGTCACTGGCTCAGATTTGATTGACCAATCGGCTGAAAGGGGCATGTAATGACCGCCCACATGTGGAAAACGAGTTTTGAAGTTGTGTTTCTGTTTTCTATCCGTGACCCGAAAAAACGAAAATCGAGCCAAAATCTTGTTTTTCCGGGGTTTTTTTAACAAATGAAAAAACGGGAAACGACTGTTTTCTCGTTTCTGCATATTTCATTTCAAATTGGAAAACAAACTATGAAAATGTACACGGACCTGTCGCCAACGGTCACTGTCGCTCTTATCGCCGGAAGTCACCAGCACTCCAGATAGATTTGAAATGAATGGGATCCTGTCGCTTTGTCGCTGCGTGTCGCTGGCGGTGTGAACGGGGCTTCAGTGTGCAAAGACCTTTAGTGTGATATATTGAATACAAGTTATATTTATGTTGTACAGTTTCTTCGAATTCATTATAAAATTGTTAAATGTTATTTTTCTAATACTGCTAAACAATTCTTTATTTGTGCTTTATGAGAAAAAAAGAGTGTTATGTGCATTTAGTGAATTAATTATTTTCATTTGGCATACCTGCATCATGACATCATCTCAAAAGTCTGCTATATGTAATGAAATAGCAATGCAATTCAAATCTATAAGAGTTGATGATATTGAGCAGTATATTATCAATTGAGAATATGTTTTTTTCTAGTACTCGCCGATGCCGATGCCTATACATTTATTAATTTCTCTCTCTCTCTATTTTTAAATTTTTTTTGGTGATGTTGTAGTTTTCCAAGCACAACACAGTGAGACCAATGAATGTAGGACAGCTTCTTTATTATTACTCTAATGAAAAAATAAATATTTTTATGTGCTTTTCACAAGCTTAAAGAACAAAAATTTCACAGTGTCCAATAACCTTCAAAGGGCAATTACCAATATATATAATTGTTATATAAAAAGAAATTTACAAATTACAAACAATACAATGAATACTATAGAGATACAAATTAAATAAACTTGTTTTTTAGATACAGTAGGTTTATTTACCATGTATACATTTATTTAACGTCTTTTGTTGTTTTATTAACATTAATGACAAATATAGGCTACGGTCCCTTTAAGACCAAATCCATAGATACTGACACATATCCTGTTTTCACCCAAATGTTTACGTCCACTTAAGCCATAACCAACTGTATTTACGTGAGATACTCCACACGATGGACATTTTGACAACTATGTGTGCATTTGACCATTCAGGCGCGAGGAGAACTGATCGCGCGCTGTCTGAGAAAACTGGGATCGCGCGCTAAGAAAAGAGATAATGATTGTGATTGAAAGCATGCAGTTCTCAATGTGTGGGTTGTCATCATTAATTTTTAAGTATTTTCACACCCATGAGGCTGACATTGTTTCTGCTGCTGCCACCGGTGTCTCTGTGCATGGAAAATTCTGTCAGTTACGTCACGTCTTTGGTATCGGGGGTATTTTTACGAGTACGAGTTCAAGTACATGAGCTTGGTATCGGCCGGTGCATCCCTAGTTTGTAAACTAACTGCATTTTTACATCATCAATTTCATGTTGTTATTTGGATAAAGGTTAAAAATGTAAGAAAATGTTATATAATATATAACATTTTCTTTCATTTTTAACCTTTATAATACTAATAATTAATTTATAATACAATATATNATATATATATATATACACAATATATATATTGTTTCCATGCTTACACATTCTAGAAATCTTAATCTGCTTGTAAAGATTATGAGATTTGAGTGTCACTCTGGCAGTTGTAAATACTTAATATGGAAAATGTTTGAAGTTGTTCATGTTTATAGCCAGTCATTACTATGCAAAGTCGTCATACATGTGTTGACAATGTAATGTGCTAAACTGTTGTAATATGCATATGCTTTTATAAATTTGATTGGTAGTAAATACAGAGATGGGAAGTCATCACATCAGTGTTCTTCTTTTAATTTTATTATACTTCTTTTCAGGAGTACTACAATTTTGGAGGCACCACTGGGATAGATGTCAGACACCGCCCATCGACATTCATATCTTGAAGGGAACCCCAGGTATTAAGACTTGTATGGCTTAATATAACCTAAATTATGTCTCTTATTGAAATTTGTAGTAGAAAACCCATGAAAGATTTACATTATTTAAAAAATCCATTACATATTTGGACAATGGGGGGCGGCATTTTGTTTAGGTGCACAGTGCATTCTGCGTCGATGACGTCAAATGGTTTAGCCCTCTCCACTTTAGCCCCGATGCCTTTGAGGCTTTTAGAAGACCACAGCTACTGAAAGAGCTTACATTTGCCGATGGATATAAGCTATAATGCTTTAACCAAATGCCGCACCTGTCATGGAGACTGACAAGGACAGCCCATATCACATCTCAATTGAGACAAACTGCCTCAAAGCTTGTGTGCGCTGTGATGTGCGGGATATCTGTGATAGCGAACTGTGTGTAATGCATTCAGGTGACATATCAGACGATTTTTACACGTCAATCATACAACAATAGTTTGAATAGCCACAGAGACATTGCACAGCTTCGATGTTTTCATTCTCACAAATTTTGTGTTCTGGTTCAAATCGAAAAGGCTGATCATGTTTTAAAAGGAACCCCGTGGGTATTAAGACTTGTATGTGTTGCTAGATTACCGTTGCACCAAAACATACAGATGAAAAAGCCTCAAAGGCATCAGGGCTAAATTGAGAGAACAAAGACGCAGTTCTTTTTATTGGTCCACATTCTTCACAACTTCCCATTCTTTTTTCCTCTTATCGCTAGTAAAGCAGTGAAGACTTACATCGCTTCTGTGGCACATCGGCTGAAAATTGGCATCGTATATTATATTCCGAGTTGTGTTGCGGTAAAAATAGCCACAGGGTAGCATCAGTAGCTGACAGAGTGCAACCATTTGAAGTCATCTTCGTAGAACACACTGTGCACCTAAACAAAATGGCGCCCCCTATTGTCCAAATATGTCATGGATTTTTTAAATAACGTAAATCTTTCATGGGTTTTATACTACACATTTCAGTAAGATACGTGTTATATTAAGCCATACAAGTCTTAATACCAGGGGTTCCCTTTAACTACCCCGATGTGGAGCAGTTGAGTAAAGTGACAAGTGTTACGACACAAGCTACCTCTGATATGACAAACCAAAATATATCACTACTACAGCCGTCCAGGGGTTGTAATTTTTGTAGTTATCGGTCGTAACACCAAACAACTTTCCCTACATGATGCAAAATAACGTGGGAGTCAGTCCTAACCAAGATGCAGGGATCCAAGGGTGGTTGTGTGTCAGCTAACAGCTAACAAGAGATAGGTCACTCACCTTCATTTTGCCCCAAACTCACTCTAGCCCGGCGACGTGCAGCATAGACGTCCCGCGTTCTCAGTGCAGCCCAAGCGTTGATACGGTTTTCGTTCAAGTTTTCTTTTTTTCTCTTTTTTTTTCCTTTTATGTTAAAACCCAGTGATAATCATAGTCCCAAAATAAATAAAAAAAAGAAATCATTGGCTAACACAAGAAGGGAACACGATTTAAGGTGAGAGCTTTAATCCACGTCTGTACACACTGGCAGTGTTTTCCTTTTTGAGTCTAAGACCCCGCCTCTTACACACGCGGCAGCTTCATCATTCACAGGTGAGTGACGTCATCTGGGCTCTTACTTTTCTTGTTAGTCAGTACTATCCCTGCTTAAATACCTAACACAAGGCAGAGCTGATTGAAAGGAGTGTGCCCTTGGGGTACAGCAACCACCAGAAGCAGCTGAGTCANTAAACTGTAATCTTCGTCAGATCTCATGTCCTAAGACATTCAATCTCAATACTCCATACCAGGAAATTAGATCCCTTTCATCCTAATCCCTTGAATCTTTAAAAATGTACAGGCAACCTAGATAAGGTATCTGCCAGGACATTATCTTTACCAGCCACATGCTGTATAACTGAGCTGTATGGCTGCAAAAAGAGACTCCAACGAAACACACACTGATTTGATGTCTGAAACTTAGCAAGAAAAATCAAGGGTTTGTGATCGGTATATACCATCAAATCTCCCAGGGCACTAGATACAGCCAAAACCAGAGCCAAAGCTTCTTTCTCAATGGTGGAATATGCTCTCTGATGTTTATTCAGCTTTCTGAAAAAATAGGCAACAGGTCTATCAATGCCAGACTCATCGGATTGAAGCAAAACAGCTCCCACTCCCACTTCACAGGCATCAACAGCCATCTTAAATGGTTTTTCAAAATCTGGAACAACGAGAACAGGTGAACATGCCGCCACAGCCACATCATACACCTTGGTACAGTCATCAGACCATACATAGCGTACCCCCCTTCTTCAACAATCTTGTTAAAGGTTCCGCTATTCTGGCAAAATTTTGCACAAACTGCCTATCAAACCTACACATCCCAAGCACCCGCATTAACTCTCGACGAGTCCGTGGACTGGGGAGCTCCAAATAAGTAACCTGGCCCTTTCCCAGCTCACACTTAAATTAATAACCAGCTAAGCTTAAGGAAGCCTTTGAAACAGACCTTGCAAATCCTGCAAATGCTCAGACCAAGAGGCGCTATATACCACAACATCATCTATATACGTAACCACATTTGGGAGACCAGTAGTGACTAGATTCATTAGTCTTTGAAAGGTGGCAGGTGTGTTTTTTATTCCAAAAGGAAGAACCTTACAAAAGTGTGGTGTGTCAGGTGTCACAAAGGCAGAGATTTATTTCGCCCGTTCTAATAATGGCACCTGCCAATACCCTTTTAATAGATCTCATTTGGAAATAACCTGGGCATTGCCAATTCGATCAATGCAATCCTCTAGTCATGGTATAGGAAAGGCATCAGTTTTTATAACCCGATTAACTTTTCTATAATATATACAAAATCTAAGAGTTCCATCAGGCTTTGGAACGAGAACAACAGGGGAGCTTCACTCACTCTGCCCTTGCTCAATAACTCCCATTTTCTCTATATATAAAATTTCTTGCTTCATTAAACCCAACTTATTAGGCGACAGCTGATAGGGGTGTTGTTTTATAGGGGCTGCATCTCCCATTTCAACATCATGCACTGCTAAAGTTGTAAGGCCAGGGGTATCCCTAAACAACTCTGGGCTCCACCTTTACATCCTCTTCCTGTAAGGGAAGAATGTTAGATGGCTTTATTGAAACATAAATGTGGCACATAAATGACATCCCTAGGGACTCTATTAAACTCCTGGTGCTTTGCAGTTCCTCTCTCACTCTTACCTTCTCTCTTGACTCTTTCCTCAAACTGCCTTGGAGAGACTAGTTTTTTATCTGCAATCCATGGCTCCTGATGCACTAAGACATAATTGTCTGCCATTTCCGCTGCTGCACGAACCTCTGTTACCTCCTGCTCATTCAGGTGCATTGCCAGATGTTTGGGTAGACTATTTTTAAATTGCTCCAGTACCATTAGCTGTTTTAACTCTTAAAAATAATATGTTTCTGTTGCCCGGAGCCATTTATCAAAAAGTATTTCCTGTTGCCTAGCGAAATCAACATAGGTAGGTTAAAGCCTGGCTTTAACCTACCTTTCCAAAACTGCTGCCTATAGGCCTCAGGCACCAATTCATAGGCCCACAAAACGGCTTGTTTCACAGTTTTGTACTCAGTACATTGCACAGCATCAAGGGCTACATATGCCTCTTGAGCTTTATCAACAAACTCCCTCCTAACTAACGTGAACCATTCAGATTATGACCAATCTCTTTCTGCAGCAGTTCTCTCAAATGCTTCGAAAAATACATCAGCTGCATCAACATGAAATCGAGGCATAAGTGCAAAACCCTTTGTTATATCAAATCTTACTTCATGATCCCTTTGTCTCTGTCTATTTAGCTGGTTTACTCGATCACGTTCAAGCTCCAACCTAACATCATTTTCCTAGAAAGCTTTCCCAGAGAAATTTTACCCTCACAAAATCTATCAACTTCAAAATCCATCATTATTCCCGGCTGGAAATCAAAATAAAGATACACCTGCAACAATTTGTCCCTCAACAACTACAATTAACTCCCTTAAATCTCTTCAATAAGGTTCTATGTTAGCCACAATTCTCTTCAATATCAAAAATAATCCATTCCTGAATACCGAAGAGAAAAAAAAAAACTTTCTGCATACACGCGTTCGTTATCACAAACCAAAACAAACACGTGAAATGGCGAACACTCTGCATACATGCGTTCGTTATCGCAAACTAAAACAAACGCGTAATAGCGGACACTCTGCAAACACGCGTTCGTTATCACAAACCAAAACAAACGCGTGTATTGGCGGACACTCGCTAAAAATGCAACGCCACCAAATACAATTTTACACCGCACACACGCGGAAATAACATTAACAGGACAATCGTCAAAAAAAACAAATATAGGCACTGCACTATACACGCACACTATTCCGATCCGGACGAGCCACCCACAAATGTCACATGAGCTACCTCTGATATGACAAACCAAAATATATCACTACTACAGCCGTCCAGGGGTTGTAATTTTTGTAGTTATCTGTTGTAACACCAAACAACTTTCCCTACATGATGCAAAATAATGTGGGAGTCAGTCCTAACCAAGATGCAGGGATGCAAGGGTGTGTGTGTGTCAGCTACCCAGAGAGAGGTCACTCACCTTCATTTTGCTCCAACCTCACTCTGGCCCGGTGACTTGCAGCATAGATGTCCCGCATTCTCAGTCCAGCCCAAGCGTGGATACGGTTTTGATTTGTTTTCTTTTTTTTTTTTTTATTCCATTTATGTTAAAACCCGGTGATAATCATAGTCCCAAAACAAAAAAGAAATCATTGGCTAAAACAGGGAGGGTACACGATTTGAGGCGAGAGCTTTAATCCACGTGTGTACACAGGCAGCGTTTTCCTTTTTGAGTCTAAGACCCTGCCTCTTACACGCGCGGTAGCCTCATCATTCACAGGTGAGTGACGTCATCTGGGCTCTTACTTTTTGTGTTAGTCAGTACTATCCCTGCTTAAATACCTAACACAAGGCAGAGCTGATTGAAAGGAGTGTGCCCTTGGGGTACAGCAACCACCAGAAGCAGCTGAGTCAAGTCAGATAAGTCAAAGTTCACATGCAAAACTGTGAAACACTACAGTAAAGAGTGGATGCTTTGCACAGCCTTCAGGAAGAAATCAGTGATACCCCCTTTCCACCAGCACGAACCGGGTGCTAGTTCAGAGCTAGTGCTAGTGCCAGTTCGGAGTTGGTTCGACTGACGATCCTTCTAAGAACCGGTTTGCCTTTCCACGGGCTAGAGAGCCAGCACAGAGCCAGGTGTTACGTCACTGTATACGTCTCATATTTCACAGCAAAGCTAGCGCTGCAGCGCCAAACACAAACACACTAGGCTTGTTCGAGATGCATCGGTTTCCCGCAGAGCGATCGGCGCATGTCATCAAAGCACCGTGAGAACGATCCAAAAGTACAAAGAGTCGTATGCTCTACAAACGCTCCCGCGGATCCGCGGCACCCGCCGAATCGGTCCACGCTGCTCCGATGCATCTCGAACAAATGCCTTCTATCAACAATCACAAATGTTTCCCTACTGTTGATGCTCATGGCTGTGCGAATCTACATCGGCATCCAAACACAGCTCACCGTAATTTGTATATAGACGGAGATTACAATCGAGCTGCTATTAGCTCGATTAGCTGCTATTTCAAAAATGGCGGTCACAAGTTTCTTGTTGGTCACGGTAACCCCGCCCCCAGCCCCTGATGCAAGCGGTTCTTACTTCTAGCCCAGCAATGTTTTGGTGCTACTTACGAACCACTTTTCCTGGTTCGGAGCTGGTGCTTTGTGTGTTGAAAGACAAAGAACTGATTTGAAACTTGGCTCTGGCTCCGAACCAGCACTCAAACTGCCTTGGTGGAAAAGGGGTATGAGAGACTGTATACATTGAACTGAGCCAGTTCCTTGAAATTCATACAGAAGCAAATGTCACACACCTTTCCCTAGTAAGTCTTCTCATTAGTTATCTGCTACAAAAGGAGCTGGAGGAACTTGAGGATGGAGGCATGGCAGAACCACTAAGCATAAATGAGAAATTGAGCGAAATTATGTTAACTGATGTAAAGAGAAAGGGGAAAGAGAAAATGTAATACAAAGACAAACCGAAAAATTAATTAATTAATTAATTAATTAACTGATTTGCTTCCTGCTGTGCAAACAAATTCAACTGTTCCACAGAGCCCAAGGGCTAGAACTAAACTTTTTCAGATTTCACTTTCACAAAAAAAAAAAAAAAGTTATCAAATGATTTTTGATTTGTCAAAGCATTGCAAAAATAGACGTTAATTATTTGGTCAGGCAACACCCATTTTCATGAGTTGACCTATAGCTGAACAAGTCAAAGCTTAAAAAAATATGCAACAGGACATTCTGAGGATGCACACCAAGTTTTGTAAAATTCTTCTCCTGCCCAGACTGTAGCTTGTGTGCTAGAAGTGATTTTATTTTAACTTCTTCCACCAAGTCCCGTAAATTATTTGGTTTTCCAGCATATTTTGCATATTTAAACCCTTTACAGCAGTAACTGTATGTTTTGAGATCAATCTTTTCACAATGAGGAAAACTGGGGGACTCTATGAAACTATTAAAAAGGTACAAACATTTATTGATGCTCCAGAAGGAAACAAGATGCATTAAGAAGAGGGGGTGTAAACTTTTGAACAGGATGAAGATATGTACATTTTTCTTATTTTTTAAAATAAAATATTTTTTCAGTTAATAATACCCTTGGGAAGCTACAGAAGATACTTACATGTTTCCCAGAAGACATGTTAAACGTGTGGCTCAGTGCAAGTGACAATAACAGGAGATGACTTGACTCACCCTGTTTGTTGACTAATTCTGACTTAACAGTTGATTGATGGACTTGTGAAAAGTCAACATTTAAAGTGTTGTGCTAGCGATAGCGATTTTGATTAAAAGCTAGCAATATTTCATATTAAAGGTATCGACTTTTTATTTTCATAACTCCTGACACAAAGGTAATTGTACTCTTTTATATTAAAACTAACCCTAACTTTGATCTAAAACAAACTTTAAACTTTGAACTTTAAACAAAGAAGGCTTCAGAGCACCGGCGTCCTCCTGTGGGTTAACCGGTTAAATTGAAATATTGACAGAAATGACAGATTTTTACTATACTTGAAACTGAAGGCAATGCCAAATATATAAGCTCACAGAGACTGTAGTTTCTTTTCTAAGTGGAACTTCAACGCGGCATCATGAAGTTGACACTCTTTGGTCACCAGTGTCTGAACACGTGTACCAAACAATGCAATCTTACTGACAAACAGCAGTCCATTATGTTACAAGGGGAGTGCCCGGTAGTATAAGAGGGCGCCAGCAAAATACATCATCAGCTTTTTTGTCTTCAGGAGCCATTTGTTTTGAAAATTGCATTTTCCATGTAGATGTTTCCTTACACTTGAGGACTCACACAAACTCTGTGTAATCTGTCTTGACCCAGAGCACACATGTACAGCTCTCAAAGGAGCCGGATGTGTTCACATTTGTCTCTCTTTTTGAGGGGGAGGGGACTCCCACCAGCCCCACATACATGGAATTACTGGATGTAATAGCCTGCACCACAAATAGGCTCAGTTTGGCCTGGTCACATGAGAAATGGGAAGTTGCAAGTGGTCGTTTGGATGAGTGCTTTCTAGTGGGCTATGAACGTCCTTTACCTGTGAGTCTACCTTTTCTCCCTGATCTTCACAATGAGGTGAAGTCATGAGAGAGACCAGAGTTATTCAAATGTGGAGGGATTCGGTGAGCACAGGTATGCGAAGATGCCCCCTGTGGAGGAACCACTAGCTGTTTATCTCTCACACAGGGTTAGGCTAACTCTAGGCTTCAGCTCTGCCTCTGACACCATGCTAAACCACCTTGCTGCTTGTAGGCATGGTGTATGTGGCAGCAGGCCAGGCTGGGGGTGCTGCTATCATACAAGGCTGACCTGCTTAAGGACTCGGACCATGGACAAGGTTTGTCCCCTGAGGTGGTAGTGTAATTGCTCCGTACCACAGACCTAGCTCTATGGCCACCAAGCACAATGCCATGGCCATGGTGGTGATGGAGAGACAAACGTGCTTAAATCTCTCAGGGATTAACCCTTAAAGGCATACCTCAACTATTTAGTGACCTGAGATGTCATTCACTACCCCTCTCCTCATTCATTTTTTAAAGTTAGACATCAACCATCTTAGTATTCCTCAATCAATTCATTATAAACAATATAGCAAGAAGAAAAAAAATAAAAGAATGTCTGTTTTCCCATTCATTTTTTGTAAAAAAAACCCAAAAACAATTACATAGGGGCACTAACGACCTGAGGTGTGTAACAGTATGTTTTTTTTTCTGCACAACAATAATTGAATCTTTGATGACTGAATAAGTGCAAATCACCTTTATTCCACAAGGTGGCAATGCCTGATATGCAATGATGAACACAATCAAATATTAGTGCCACTGTCACTTGATGGTGGATTTGGTGAAGAAGCAGTCAGCAATCAAAATTGTGGTTTTGAAGATGTTGAAAATTATAGTTTTGAGAATATGTTTGAGATCGTGAATATGAGCCAGATAAATGTACTAGGAAATGAGCTCTGATGAGGACAGTGATAATGGTATAAAACATTACAATGTTACTCTAATATCAGTTTTAAATTATCGCGACAGGAAGAGATCCATCCATGTTAGATATATATCTGGGTTGCTAAAGACCCGAATATGTAATAATGATTGGCGAAACATTCAAGGAGAACGACAAGTCTTTCCTTCTGGATGCCCCAATCTTGCCTTCTGGTCTCTTTGGCACCTCTGTCAAGACGGTTGTAAGAATTAACCTGATTAATTATCAACAAGTGTAATTAAATTACAGTGAATAAGAACTGAATTAACTGTAAATGAGTCAGAATTAATATTTAACACTTCATCAATTATTCGTCCACCAAAAAACTGAGATTAAAGTATTTTACTAATTCTGGATAAAAATATTATCAAGTGGCCAACGGTAATAATATTTTAATTATGATTACTTATATAAGCAAAGGTAGCAAGGCAGCAATTTGGTAACCACAGCACAAGACACTTGTTTGCGTGAAAAATCAAACAAGACTTTATTGAACTAATCTACTACACACAAACTAATCTAACGAAAAACATACGCGCACACGCACACACACACACACACACACACACACACACACACACACACACACTACCATTCAAAATTTTTAGATCAGTAAGATTTTCATGTTTTTAAAAGAAGTTTAGTCTGCTCACCAGGCTGCATTTATTTAATTAAAAATACAGTAAAAACACTAATATTTTGAAATATTATTACAATTTAAAATAACTGTTTTCTATTTGAATATATTTTACAAAGTAATTTATTCCTGTGATGGCAAAGCTGAATTTTTAGAAAAGATGTCACAAAGAATAATAGGCTAAATATCACAGAGAAAAATAGGTGAAATTAAATAGCCTACAACATGTCCCTCAAANATACTGGTACGGGTGGTTTATAAGGACTTTTTTCCCAAATAAGTTCCATTGTGGTTTATGGGGACCCACCTTTCCCTTTGTCATAGAGATTAATAAGAAACATTAAACTGCTCCTTATGGCATGGGGTAAGCATCTGACTGCTCAGAATTAAATTCTAGTGAAACAGTCTGGAAATATGAAGACCTGACATTCTAAAGCACTGTGAGGACAGGGCGGGAGTGGGCGTTTCCTGATTTAATTATGACTTATGAGGACTACCCTGGTTTATCGGGACAGTCACCTACAGTACATCATTAAACATGAGGATCATACTTGTTTAACTTTACCCTTGTGTGTACCACATCATTTAAGTACGTTTCAATACCAGTATATAGAAAAACAAAATAAGAAAACAAAACAAAGCAAGAAATTATCAGCAATTGCTTAACCTGGCTTAATCTTATTAAATATTTCAAAAAGCAATCCTGAGTTTGTAATGTGAGCTTTAACAGGTGTAATGTGAGTGAAGAGCAAAGAGAGAAGAGGGGAAGTGAAATATGAAAATAATTTAGCTATAAAAAAACAAAAAAAAACAAAGGATAGTTTACTAGTTAACCGTCACTGACTAGAGCAGTCACTTCCCAGTGAGAATACACATTTATGCATATATTTTTTCAAAAATGTTGATTAAATATGTTACTGAACAGTTTGAGATTATGATTTTATTGTAAGTTACATAAGTAGTTTTTATAATTGAACCTTGAATGTCAATGTCTTAATTTATTCATTAGATTTTAAGTAGTTTTGTATAAAAATTGTTTTGAATAAAGAAAAATTTTGGCATTTGATGGTGTTTCATGTTATTGTGAAAAGAGTACGATTGTTCAAGAATTGGTACAAGTATAAATGAAAATTGTTGACCATTTGGGTTTAACTGGACATTGTTTACATACATACACACAACGATAACTAACCCTTCATTATGAGGACAATTTGGGTTTAACTGGACTTCACACACATACACACACAACCCTAACTAACCCTTCATTATGAGGACAATTTGGGTTTAACTGGACTTCACACACATACACACAACCCTAACTAACCCTTCATTATGAGGACAATCTAGGTTTAACTGGACTTCACACACATACACACACAACCCTAACTAACCCTTCATTATGAGGACAATCAGGGTTTAACTGGACTTCGCACACACATACACACAACCATAACTAACCCTTCATTATGAGGACAATCAGGGTTTAACTGGACTTCGCACACACATACACACAACCATAACTAACCCTTCATTATGAGGACAATCAGGGTTTAACTGGACTTCGCACACACATACACACAACCATAACTAACCCTTCATTATGAGGACAATCAGGGTTTAACTGGACTTCGCACACACATACACACAACCATAACTAACCCTTCATTATGAGGACAATCAGGGTTTAACTGGACTTCGCACACACATACACACAACCATAACTAACCCTTCATTATGAGGACAATCAGGGTTTAACTGGACTTCGCACACACATACACACAACCATAACTAACCCTTCATTATGAGGACAATCAGGGTTTAACTGGACTTCGCACACACATACACACAACCATAACTAACCCTTCATTATGAGGACAATCAGGGTTTAACTGGACTTCGCACACACATACACACAACCATAACTAACCCTTCATTATGAGGACAATCAGGGTTTAACTGGACTTCGCACACACATACACACAACCATAACTAACCCTTCATTATGAGGACAATCAGGGTTTAACTGGACTTCGCACACACATACACACAACCATAACTAACCCTTCATTATGAGGACAATCGGGGTTTAACTGGACATCACTCCATTTACTACATACATAGCAGGAGTACTAGTATTAGAGTTAACCATACTAAACCAAAGGTCAATAAGATGAAGCAATAAAACTAAACCAATTAAACTCAAAAGAAACTGAAAAGGCAATTAATAAAACTTAAATCGTAAAAAAAAGCCTCAACAACTAAGTTTCTATAAGTTTCAACTTATCTCGTTTTCTATGTACCTCTTTGTGTCAAAAGGTAACCAGCAGCCGTCATCAGAAGCAAAGAAAACTTGGGGAGAAACAAAAAAACGACCACTGGCAAAGCAACTCAAAATGTTGTGGTGCCAACAGCGATGGCAGTGTCTCCATCTCAAATGTGCTATAATTAGCTTCAGGCCAATTAAATCTCTTTGAGAAATGGGACACTGGGCGGTCAACTTGTAGCAAGCAGCTCCACACTAAGGGTGCGTTCACACTTGTAGTTCGGTTCGTTTGGTTAATTTGGTCCGGACAAAATAAGAAAAAAAAAACATTTAGTCCTGGTCCGATTAGCGTTCAGATTGGCAATTTCATCACCGAACCAAAAGATACTGAACCTTAAGGCATAGGGATACATTCACAACATGATAGATCGGATTTTATGACTTATTGCATATTTTGAGACGGAACTTACAAAATATCCAAAACAATGCTGTGTGTTGAGGTAAATGCGCTCGTTGTGTGTGCGTAGCCTGCATGCAATGGTATTTTGGCCAGCTGGGAACTCATGAAGAGTTTATAAAATGTGTAAAGCAGTCAAAACAGCGGCGGGAATCCATCCGTCACACACAAACGATCTGCTGCGTGGAGACGTGTGTCTGATGCCTGTGATGGGCAAACTCGCCACTATGACAAGAAAAACCGATATGCGTGAGGATTCTGTCCTTTTTAGGGTCTCGTCTTCCTGTTTTTGGTTCGTTTACAAGTCTTTGGTCCGTGTTGTCTCAATATATCATTCAAACCGCACCAGAGTTCGTTTGGAAGCGGATCGAGACCCATCTTTTCAGCGGTCTCGGTCCGCTTGTTTGGTGCGCACCAGGGTTCGGATGGCAGCGTTCACATATGTTCAAATGAACCGCACTAACCGAGCAATCGCACCAGGGTTCGTTTTAATCGAACCAAACATGACAAGTGTGAATGCACCCTAACTCTCACAGCAATGACTTCAAGTGTAGTTTGGAGTAATAAGTAGTGCAAGTAAATTCAAAGCCTTCCAGTGGACCACATGAAACATGATCTGTAAACAGATCAGGAGGAGGAGCTGCACAAGCCAAATGAGCACAGCACATCTGTAGAATACTGTTATGCCCCATAATCTTTTTTATTATTAACGTGTTTTTGCAGCTCTGCCAAATTCACATTTGTTTGGAAAATATACTGAAAGGTATAGCAAACAACAGCAATAGCAATTTCCTCAGAAAAACAGAGCCGAACAAACTTCCTGGGCTCTATGTGATCAGTAACAAAACCTTGTCATTCAATTATTTACCATAACAAAACAACAGCAAAAAAAGTTTGGAATGTTAAACAGAACAACTTGGTAGACAAATGTAGAAAACAAGTCTTTTAGACAAGGAGGCAGATGTGAGACTAATTAAGAACATTTATTTTTCAACATCAAACCTCGGTTCCTCACAAAGTCCCTTATATTCTGGACCGTTCTTTCTCTCAGAACAGGGTCCTCTGCAGTCTTGCACTGCTCACACTCGGGTTTTGATGCAAGGTGTCCCTTTGAAATATGGATTTTGAAATGTTTCATGACAGCATTCACTTCATTTGGGCTCCATGGCCTTTTCACAGTTTTCCTCGATTTGGTCTCTGCAAAACAAAATTAAAATATACATATATACATACACTATGTATATACACAGTCAAACCAGAAATTATTCAGACACTAGATATATTTTTTGATATATATATTTTTTACTAGTGGGTGCAGGACACTATAGTTTATTTCTGTAAGTGGGGATAGCAAAATAAAGTAAACTGTGACATATTATACCCAAATATTCTTCATACAGTGGACTACCAGTAAAACTATGAAAAAAAAATTTGAAACCAAAAATTATTCAGACATTTTGATTTGACCATGTTTTGCTTAAGTGTTATCTGACATAATTAAGATTATTTTTATTGACACAGTTTAACTCTGAGATCTAGTCATATTTTACTACCATTTTTTAAACTATACTGAATAAACTATTAACGAATTAAATGTTCAAGGTTCAATAAATTTTGGTTTGACTGTACTTGGAATAACTTTTATTTACTTAAATGTTTAAATACCTCTGGAGTTCTCAGTTTAATCCTGATTCATTTTTCTTTTTCCTGAGGGGAAAATACAACAACAACAAATTATTCCAACCCTATAATCCAAACTGTTTTTGGACCATCTGAACAATATCAGCAGATAGCACACTGGGAAAAACTACTCTCTGGTCCTGAGTAACATGAAAAGAACCACATTTACGCTGAATTAATGTGAAAGCAAAAGAAAAATACCTCCAAACCTTTGACTGGTACTGTACATACAATGGTACTTGAATGTTTGTGAACCCTTAAAGGGATAGTTCACCCAAAAATGAAAATTTTATGTTTATCTGCTTACCCCCAGGCCATCCAAGATGTAGGTGACTTTGTTTCTTCAGTAGAACACAAATGATGATTTTTAACTCCACTCGTTGCGGTCTGTCAGTCGTATAATGCATGGCAATGGGAATTACATCTATAAGAGTCAAATAAACATGCACAGACAAATTCAAATTAAACCCTGCGGCTCGTGACGACACATTGATGTCCTAAGACATGAAAATGATCCCTTTGTGCGAGAAAACGAAAAATATTTATATCATTTTTTACCTCTAAACCACCACTATTTCCAACTGCGTTCAGCACTCGGTTAGTGAGGTCTGATCGTGCTCTGACAATGGAAGTGATCGCTCGCACTCATATACATATACACGCGAGAGATTACTTCCTTCATCAGAACATGTTGTCAGACCTCACCAACTGGATGCTCAAAGCAGATGGACATAGTGGTCTTTTAGATGTAAAACAAAATGATATAAATACTGTTCGGTTTCTCGCACAAACAGATCGTTTTGTGTCTTAGGACATCAATGTGTTGTAACGAACCGCAGGGTTTAATTTGAATTTGTCTGTGCATGTTTTTATTCTTATAGACGAAGTTCCCATTGACGCATTATACGACTGACAGACGGCAGCGGTTGCAGTTAAAAATCATCATTTGTGTTCTACTGAAGAAACAAAGTCACCTACATCTTGGATGCCCTGGGGGTAAGCAGATGAACATCAAATTTTCATTTCCGCATACATGAGACCCAAAAACATATATCCTTTTTCTTAAATAAATGGCTAGAAAATATGTGCACACACACACACATACCTGTGGAGCTGTCAGCCTCATCTTGGCCCAATTTAGTTTTCCCTAAGAGGAAAAAAAAGCAACACACTATTCCTCTTCTCTCAACTGCAAACAGTTTCTGAACACCTTAAATCATATACACACACACACACACACACACAGGTAGTGACATTTTGGAAGTTCTGGTTTAAAAAAATAACACCCGCCAATCTGCCAAATGCGGGTGAAATCGACCGTGGCAGGTAAAGCATATCAACTCGCCAATTTGGTTGGTTATGATTCATAAATTATAAAAAATTATCTATTGCATTGCATCCCCTAGAATATTCTCCATTCATCAGATACATTAAGCATTATTTAAAAAAAATCAAGTTTTCTGAATCTCCTGCACTCCATCAAGCCACTCCCATAATATGTCACCAATCAAAATAATGCATGGCTCAGATTAACTGTACAGCATGTGTGTAAGACTACAATAAAATTATAAAGTAATTATTATCACAAATAAATCTCTCAATGAGAAAAACTGGTTGTGTCTATAGTATTATAGACCACAAAACATTATAATATTATTTTCAAATAAATTTATTAATTAGAGCTGTTCAACGATAACCTTGGTTATCGTGTACAAAATAAGAGTCTGTGTTTACGTAATATATGCGTGTTTAATTTGTGTATAATTATTATGTATATATAAATATACACACATACATGTATGTATTTAAGAAAAATATCTTATATTTCTATACAAATATTTACATTTATATATAATTTAAATATATAAAAATATTAATATATTTATATATTTATACATACATGCTTATATTTCTTAAATATATACATGTATGTGTGTGTATTTATATATACATAATAATTATACACAAAACAAACACACATATATTACGTAAACACAGACTCTTATTTTGTACACGATAACCACGGTTATCGTTAAACAGCCCTATTATTAATTTAGTTCCTGATTCAGTTCAGAACTCTTCAAATAAAATAGTAGTGGCTGGGACCGATTTTAAGTATCAGTGCCGCTTAAAAAGAAGCAATCCAAAATCATGCCAAATCGTCATCGATCAAATCCAGCTAACTGAGTTAGTGCCGTACAAAGAACGGACCCCTGTTCCTTATTCACCTTTGCATTGAAAAAGCGTGCAGCACTTCATTCATGACTGAGGAAGGTGGAGGTACTGTATGAGGTTTTTGCCAAAAGTTTGAGGATGCAGTGAAGTTACGAGGTTTATTCACAAGCTCTTAGCATCAAGTTCAATTCAAGTTCTGGTATAAAGTATAGGCAAACAAACAAACAAATAAATAAATAAAAAAATTGTTATTTACCAGTATCCTTTCTAATCGAGCTGTTTTTGGAATGATAATGTTGCAAAGGAACGCATGTACAGAAATGTTAAAATACTGATTCTGTTTGGAGTGAACTCCTCCCCCCATTTTTAAGCCTTGGTAAATATATAAATATACATTAGAACATACCGTTGGAACTTTTTGCCTCATCCTGGGTCAACTCCATCACTTGTTCGTTTCCTACATTTAGAAAATGATAATCATACTTAAACTTGACAACCCAATTACTTAATTTCTGATCACCAGAAACCTGATACACTGTACCACTGATGCTCAATATAAAAGGAACTATATCACTAATGGAATTAAATTCATTACATACCTCTTACTCCAGGGACAGGCTCAGACTCTTCATCGCTTATTTCTTCCTCATCTAATTCCACATCAATTTCATCTATAGAAAAACATATGACAAACACCCCCACACACATGCATTAATGCACATATATAATTACTAATCTTAACTTACATTATCTGAAGACATGAGGTACTCAAAAAAAAAAAAACATTCACCTCAAAAATCTATTTTCTGAGTAACATTTTAAAAGTTTCCAAAGTTTTTCTCTACGTGTAATTTAGAATTGTCCTATCACTGTACTGTAACATTATTACAATTATTTTATAAAATCATGCACATACCTTCTATTTCAATTTCATCAAGAGACTTTCCTTGGAAATTGGCAAGAGTTCCCTTCTCCATTGCCAAGAGAAGCTTTGAAATTTTTGCAATTTCTATTGTTGCATCTGGTAACCGGTAATAGTCTCGATGAACCCGAATATCATGGCCCAAAAAGTTAGCCAATTGATCAAGCTCATTATCCTTAAGATTACGAATCTGGGACATTGTTGCCACCTGCTTACGGAGCTGTGTAGATCGGAGATATTCTGGGTACTGTGCACCACACTGACTTGCAAAAAGCCTGATGCAGTCCTGTCCTCTGAAGAAGCTGGTAGGTGAGCACTTTGGTCTTCCAAAAAGGAAGGGGTTGTCCACGTCTACTTCACAGGCATCTCTCTTGTCCACAAGAAGTTGTATTGCTTTGACAAGATCAGGGTTTAACAAAATTGCAACCTTTCTCCCTTTCTTGCCCATTATTTCTACTCTGCTGAAATGCTTGGACATTTTTTTCTCAAATGGAGAGAGACCGACGGCAATATCATCATAGAGCTCAGTCTGGTCTCTTTTCCTGAAACACTCAAGCGTCATTTTTGAAACCTCCCCTGCACGACGTCTATTAAAGATTATAACTTGTGCAAGTGTGACTTTGGAAAGTTCTGCATACGTGTGAGAAGATTCATGATTTTTTAGACTTGCAAAAGCATCAACTGATTTCTTCTCTAGGTGCTGATGGAGAAGCTGCACATCATGTGTGAACGGTATAGTTGATGGTTTGTTGAACTTTGATTTGCTCAAAGTAGCAAGAGCAGCATGGGAGACATGTTCTGCCCATTCACATGAGCACAGTCGCTTGAATCGCTCGGCTGCTTTTGTCGTACTATCATCCTCTGCTGCGATGGCCCTGCAGAGAATGATGTTACCGATCTTTTTGAGTGAATGGCCTAACTTCAGCGCAAGGCTTGGTGTCTTATATGAGTGGCTCTTTTCATCGTAACCAGCAACATCTTTCACAGCTTCAACGACTTTGTAAAAATTGTTCGGTTTCACAGCATCTTCAAAACTAAATATGGCATATTTTTTTCTCAAGCTTATCAAGAGTCTGCCCATTTCCCGAACCTTCTGTCTGATATATTCGGATTTTGTTGGATCACTTCCATGCTTGTTGTAAAGACACTGACTCAACTTCAATATAAGGAAATCATTTCGAACTACAGATGAAATGTCATCATCCTTCATTTTTCCCAAAATCTTCCATACCTCGGGAGATATTGCCTGGGAGAATGTTGACTCTGCAATATCAGCCAAAACTAAGACTTTGGCCTTACCAGTTGCTTCAGACTCTGAAGACATCTTTGAAGGGCATCTCCGTGTATGGCGCCACAGCTCCTTGCGAACAAACAGACCTTTACAGTATACACAGTGGACATATGTTTTGGCACTCAGTTCAGTCTCTGATTTTCCTGGCCACCTTCTAACTTTCAGTGGTCCACTTTTACTTTCCATAACCTCTTGATTATGCTCAAAGTTGCCTCTGTTTCGTAATTTCTCAAGTAACCTTTTTCTGTCCTGGGATTGTTTAGGGAGCAAGAATGCAGCAGCAATTTCTGTCTCACTGTCTTGATGCTTTTTAAAATGACGGGCAATTTTAGACTGAGGTTTCTTGCAGACATAGCAGTAGTATTTGTGGGTGGAAAAAGTGTTTTTGGGGTTTTGCACATTGTCAGTGTCTGACCGTTCAAAAGAAGACACTGCTGGTGTTTTCTTAAATCTATGAAGCATCTCAATGTCGTCTGTGGCAGTATCATGATTATCACATATGAGGTCTTGAGCAGAACTGGATATGTCACCAACCATTTCTTGCTCAGTGGAAGAACAGTGAACAGGTTGTGGTGGCACACTCTTTGCACTCACAGAAGACTTTGAAACAGCTGGTGTGGACTTACAGTATGGTGGATTCCATGTATTGACAGATAGACTATCATTATCACCATCACTATTTTGTCTAGAGTCTGGGATGAAGTCATCAGAGGAGGATTCTTCAGCGTTTTTATCAGCATGAGGAGAATACTCTTCATCAGAACTAGATTCTTCAAAGCTGGAATATTCAACATCTGGCTAAAAAACAACAACAACAAAAACAACAACTGCTTTACTAATAACAAAATAATACCAAAAACATGAAATAATGTACCCTTATTGTCAATCACAGTTTGGATATAACAAACTTGAAAATGTTTACAATGAGATTAACAATGAGAAATTAACATACCAGTGTCTTATTCTTCAGGAAACAGGTTTTGTGCCATGATCTCGAACATACTGAAAAAAATTAAAGTACAAATAAGCATGCTTCTTTTAGTTATCAGATTACTGCACATTTTTTTATTCAAAAAAGACAAATGCAGAAAATAGACATGCCTGAAAATAAAAATTATTTGAATAAACTGCACAAAAAAATAAATAAAAAAACCATGAATTTATAGGACAGCCCATTTTGTTTTCAAGAGAGTCAAGAACATACATACAACCATATATATGAGTGATGCAGATACTGACATTTGCATGTAAGGCCAAGCCATTTTCGACTTGACACAGGTCCACTGCAATCTTCACAAGAATCCAAACTAGAGATAACAGCACTGTGAACTTCATGGTGGCACTATAACAAAAGAGTTTTAGTAAATCAACTTTTGTTGATGTGTTTCACATAGCACAACTTTCATTCCAAAGTGTGGTGTGAACGGACCTTAATTGTTTACTTCTCTTTGACTGAAAGTCACTGAGTTGTTGCTGCATTGAAAGCATGTCCCGACTGAAAAGTGTGCATATTGGGTCTAAACCTTATCCACAATAAAATAGCTGACCGATACCCAAAGCAACATCTTTTCATCAAATGTGTAAAAACATGACTGTCCCCATAGGGGAGGACTGTCCTTACATTTCAGGTCAGTCATGCCCATCCCCCAATACACACGCGTGTCAGTATCAAAGAGAAGTGACACTGTCTTTACATGTCATCTGAAATCAGACAGAGCAATTGTATGCTGTTTTGTATGCTGTTAGAAAGTGTGCATATTGGGTCTTAACCTTATCCACAATAAAAATACATTCATATATAAATTATTATTTTTTTAAATCAAACCCTAACTCTAACACGACTGTACTTACATTTCAGGTCATAGTCATCCCCCAACAGACAAATGATGAAAACTAATGAACAGAGCGAGTCACATTTTACTCAAAGTTGAGACGTCACAACAACGTCTTTAAGACAACGGTCCACATAAAACAGCCTAGTATGATGCCCAACTGACCTACACTTAACATTGTCAGTGTCAAAGAGAAGTAAAGAATTAAGGAACATACGCTCATTACTTTCTCGTTCGCTGATGAGGAAGGCTTCACACTGCATTCAGTCACAGTCACTGATGTCTCGTCGTCACACAATTCCTGTAATTGAGAGAAAGACAGGTACAAAACTGAGGCAAGGATGTTTGCCAGATGGCCACCACAACCAATACTAGAATCAACCAAAGTCTAAGTATCTACTGTCACTTTAATGGCTGTCATGCACAAAGCAGACGTAAAAACATGTATACATGAGGATCTTGTCTATACAGTAATACAATTTATATTATAAAGTTCAATGTACCATTTCATCTCCAGTCAAAGCTGAATCTCCTTTCTTTGCAACGGTCTTTGATTTGTCTTTACAGGTCATCTGAAATCAGAGCAATTGTATGCCGTTATCATAAAATGTTTCAATTCTGATGCATAACATTTAACAAATAAATATGAATGTAGATGTTATTCGTTGTTTTCTCCCAAAAAATGACCCTTAAAATGCAGATTTTATACAAGAAAATCTCTCCAAACGCAAACCACTCACCGCTAACTCAGGACAGGGTGAATTTTAGCAACTAAAAAGGGCCTGTTCACACCAAGGACAATAACTATAAAGTTATAGTTTAAAAAATCTTTCAATATTTAAGAATAGCAGCATCTTCATAAAAGCTTAAACAATAAAGGCACAGAGAAACAATATTGTTAGAATCACTTTCAAAAAGATTATATCCAGCTGAGAAATGCTAAAAACATTGACAGCCAATCAGATTTAATTCTGCTATACCAAGCTTGAGTATTTAAGCAGCAGACAAGCATGTGCTTACAGTAAACAGAAAGATACCTTCTGCTGGTGTGGATGCCAATATAGTTATCATTGTTGGTGTTAACGGACCTTAATTGTTTACTTCTTTTTGACTGAAAGTCACTGCAGTTGTTGCTGCATTGAAAGCATGTCCCGACTGAAAAGTGTGCATATTGGGTCTTAACCTTATCCACAATAAAAAAAATAAGATGACACATACCCAAAGCAACATGTCTATTTATCAAACCCTAACCCTAACCCTAACACAACGGTCCCCATAGGGGAGGACTGTCCTTACATTTCAGGTCAGAGTCATGCCCATCCCCCAATACACAAGTGATGAAAATTAATGAACAGAGTGAGGTACATTTTACTCATTTACATTTATGCATTTGGCAGACGCTTTTATCCAAAGCGACTTACATTGCATTATACTCAAAGTTGAGACGTCACAACAACGTCTTTAAGACAACGGTCCACATAAAACAGCCTAGTATGATGCCCAACTGACCTACACTTAACATTGTCAGTGTCAAAGAGAAGTAAAGAATTAAGGAACATACGCTCATTACTTTCTCGTTCGCTGATGAGGAAGGCTTCACACTGCATTCAGTCACAGTCACTGATGTCTCGTCGTCACACAATTCCTGTAATTGAGAGAAAGACAGGTACAAAACTGAGGCAAGGATGTTTGCCAGATGGCCACCACAACCAATACTAGAATCAACCAAAGTCTAAGTATCTACTGTCACTTTAATGGCTGTCATAAACAAAGCAGACGTAAAAACATGTATACATGAGAATCTTGTCTATACAATTTACATTATAAAGGTCAATGTACCATTTCATCTCCAGTCAAAGCTGAATCTTCTTTCTTTGCAACGGTCTTTGATTTGTCTTTACAGGTCAACTGAAATCAGACAGAGCAATTGTATGCTGTTAGAAAGTGTGCATCTTGGGTCTAAACCTTATCCACAATAAAAAAATAAGATGACACATACCCAAAGCAACATGTCTTTTCATCAAACCCTAACCCTAACACAACGGTCCCCATAGGGGAGGACTGTCCTTACATTTCAGGTCAGAGTCATGCCCATCCCCCAATACACAAGTGATGAAAATTAATGAACAGAGTGAGGTACATTTTACTCATTTACATTTATGCATTTGGCAGACGCTTTTATCCAAAGCGACTTACATTGCATTATACTATAGCTTTATACTCAAAGTTGAGACGTCACAACAACGTCTTTAAGACAACGGTCCACATAAAACAGCCTAGTATGATGCCCAACTGTCCTACACTTAAAGGATTAGTTCACTTTGAAATTAAAATTAGCCCAACCTTTACTCACCCTCAAGCCATCCTAGGCGTTTATGACTTTCTTGTTTCTGACAAAGACAATCTGAGAAATATTACTAAATATCCTGACACATCCGAGCTTTATAATGGCAGTGATAGGGTTCAATGAGTATGAGCTGAACAAAGTGCTTCCATCCACATCCATCCATCATAAACCTGTACTCCACACGGCTACAGAGTGTTAATAAAGGCCTTCTAAAGCGAAGTGATGCGTTTGTGTAAAAAAAAAAAAACTATATTTAAACAAGTCGAATATCGAGCTTCCGCCAGACCGCCTTCCGTATTCAACGTACGCAGAAAGTGTAAACCTCTTGCAGTTCACAAATCTTACGCTACGTCTTACGCCTTCCCTATTAAACTTACGGAAAAAGTGTAATTGAAGCGATGCCACTTTACACTTTCTTCATAACTTGTACATGGAAGGCGATCTAGCGGAAGTTCGATATTTGACTTCATAACGTGTTAAATATGGATATTTATTTTATGCAAACTCATCGTTTTGTTTCAGAAGGCCTTTAATAACACTCCGGATCGGTGTGGAGCATATATTCATGATGGATGGATGTGGATGGGAGCACTTTGTTCAGCTCATAGTCACTGAACCCTATCACTGCCATTATAAAGCTTGGATGTGTCAGGGTATTTAATAATATTTCTGCTATTATGTTCATCAGAAAGAAGAAGGTCATTTATACCTAGGATGGCTTGAGGGTGAGTAAAGCTTTGGGTAATTTTAATTTCAAAGTGACGTAATCCTTGAACATTGTCAGTGTCAAAGAGAAGTAAACAATTAAGGAACATACGCTCACTTACTTTCTCGTTCACTGATGAGGAAGGCTTCACACTGCATTCAGTCACAGTCACTGATGTCTCGTCACACAATTCCTGTAATTGTGAGAAAGACAGGTACAAAACTGAGGCATGGATGTTTGCCAGATTGCCACCACAACCAATACTAGAATCAACCAAAGTCTAAGTATCTACTGTCACTTTAATGGCTGTCATGCACAAAGCAGACGTTAGAACATGTATACATGAGGATCTTGTCTATACAGTAATACAATTTACATTATAAAGGTCAATGTACCATTTCATCTCCAGTCAAAGCTGAATCTCCTTTCTTTGCAACGGTCTTTGATTTGTCTTTACAGGTCAACTGAAATCAGACAGAGCAATTGTATGCTGTTAGAAAGTGTGCATATTGGGTCTTAACCTTATCCACAATAAAAAAATAAGCTGACACATACCCAAAGCAACATGTCTTTTCATCAAACCCTAACCCTAACCCTAACACAACGGTCCCCATAGGGGAGGACTGTCCTTACATTTCAGGTCAGAGTCATGCCCATCCCCCAATACACAAGTGATGAAAATTAATGAACAGAGTGAGGTACATTTTACTCATTTACATTTATGCATTTGGCAGACGCTTTTATCCAAAGCGACTTACATTGCATTATACTATAGCTTTATACTCAAAGTTGAGACGTCACAACAATGTCTTTAAGACAACGGTCCACATAAAACAGCCTAGTATGATGCCCAACTGACCTACACTTAACATTGTCAGTGTCAAAGAGAAGTAAAGAATTAAGGAACATACTAGGGCTGGGCGATATGACGATATTATCGAATATCGACGATGTCTTGCAAGTATCATGATGTCGATATTAAAAGTCAGTTACAGACGATAATCGCCAATATCGAGATAATTTTTTTTATGTAACATAGTCCCGTAATTACCATTCACATATTTATTCACATAGCATAAATTAAATATTTTGTAACCTAGTAGTTAGCTAATTAATAGGGTTAGAAATAAAATCTATTCTGGAATTACATTTACTTAAGGCCAGGAATCGAATAGGCCTAGGTTACTCTTTATAAAATTAACATTTTGATTTTGCTTATTAACAATGTATTTTTATTTTTAAAAATTTCACGCATTCCCGTAAACACAGTTTTGTCACGCATGTGTGTGTAACAGACTATATTGGATTTGTGTATTGACACTAGGCCTATACCCGCGGCGCTAATAATGTACATTTCTGTTTAAACCGACAAGATTGTTAAATTAGAATTAAAAGGCTAAATTAAATTAGAATGGATAGCCTAAATGTCTATGACTCGTTAAAAATAACCACATTTGTTTTCCAGTGGTTTCGTTTTACACGCACAAACAACAGAAAAGGAGGATTCACATCTGCAGCGCAAAATAAACTCATATAGCCTAAATAAAACGAAAAAATACACAAAATATATTCACTTAAACAATTAACAGATTAACAAAATGAAAGAAAAAAAAACTGAAGACATATGCTGTTTTAATTTATTTATTTATTTTGCGCCGCTCTCCACACAAACACGTTCAAAAGGAAACTAAGACGGAAGAAAGTGGTAGGCTACCTGTTTTCTTTGTGAGTGTACACAGATATGATTAAACTCTTTACAGTTTATGTATGACCAAAAATGAGCAGCCTAGCCTATTTTAAGTTGTTTTCACTGGTGTAAAGAAGCAGTTCAAGTGATCACGCCGGCGCCTCGCGTGCACACATGTCAATAACACTGCTTGACATCGCAGCCTGTTCATTATCAACATAAAAGAAACATAAAATTCACAAACAACATTTGTAATTACTTATTTTCCAAATAAATAATGATTTTTTTTTATTATTATTTTGTTATAAGAGGCCTGTAAGGACACATCGGAGCTCTAAAACATATGAGAAAAACTGACCTGTTTTTGGTCATGCAGAACGAATCAAATTGTTTTTAATCGCTTTTAGACAAATAACAAATACATTATAGCTTAACAAGTTAAAAAAACAGCGCTACGCATTTAAAATTATATAAATTAAAAGTAGGCTAACATCATGATATGTGTCCGATGTTTCTCTTCCAAAAATGAAAGAGAAACATCGGACCTTAAGAAAAAATAGGCAAGACACATTTGACATCAACGTGCATCATTCTTACGATCACCACCAGAATGTCTACCTTCACAATGAACTCCGTTAAGCTCTGATCAACAGTTCTCTTCTCTTCACGAAACTAAATTAATTTCAAACACTTGATAAGAGCAGTGTGGAAATGATTAACATAAAAACAAAGCTAATGTTTTATATTAAAGCACAAACTAAGAAAAGAAAAACAAACCTTTTAATTAAATTAAGTTTATGCCTACTGATTTGCAGGCTATTGTCAGATAAAGTGCAACCAAACTGGTGTGTTTACAGTGCTTGTCGGCTATGTTGTCTCCGACGGGGGCGGGGCTCGGGTAGGCGATATTATCGGATATCGCAATATTTTTTAAGGTGATTATCGATAAAAAAAATTTTACATATCGCCCAGCCCTAGAACATACGCTCACTTAATTCTCGTTCACTGATGAGGAAGGCTTCACACTGCATTCAGTCACAGTCACTGATGTCTCGTCACACAATTCCTGTAATTGTGAGAAAGACAGGTACAAAACTGAGGCAAGGATGTTTGCCAGATGGCCACCACAACCAATACTAGAATCAACCAAAGTCTAAGTATCTACTGTCACTTTAATGGCTGTCATGCACAATTTTTTTTTTTTTTACAAATTTATGAAATGCAGAACAGAGTGAAACATGGTTGACTTTCAGTAATAAAAAACAAATAAATAAAGTCTCCAAAAAAAACTCACCCTTAAACGCCAAGGCCACGAGGAATCCCCATAGTTGTATGTGACCTCCTCATCTGGAAAGATATCTCTTATACTAAATAGGCACAGGTGTGGTCGTCCGTCAACAATTATTGTCTTGACTTTGCAATTTGGATTTCTGTGATCATCATTCAGCAGTCGCCCAAGTGATCCGTCCTCTTTTGTTGCATCTATGCTGTGAGAAAAATAATGCAGTAAGAAACTTAAAACATTCCTAACTGAAACACAAGGTTCTAACTGAACAATATATATTTTTGGGGTAGGCAAACCTTGGCCTATTTAACCTATATTAAAAACTTCCCCTTGTTAACTTCCCTTCCTGAGAATTTAAAAGGTGAGATGATAGGCCAAATACAACTCCCCACTTAGGAATCACCCTGCTAAACAATAACCATGTTATTGATTATCACTAATAAGTTCCTATTGTTATAAGAACCCTAGCAAAGCTGCTACATTAATAATAAATAGAAACAATAATATTAATCATAATTATCATTGAAAAAATGGCCAGCTTACCAATAACGTGTTCCATTCCATGTGAAGTCAAACAAGTAGTTGCCTTGAACATCTTCAACATGTTTACTTTGAGAGAGAATCCCACGGTATTCAACAACAAAGGTGGATGATTCAATGTGCTCAAGAGCAAACACACCTCTCCCTAAAAGGACAAATAATAATAATAATAAAACATGAACCCAAGTGCACCTATTTATTACACAACTAACCATCTTATCCTTTTAAAGGGTTAAATCCTGTACAACTTTGTAATATGAGGTGCAGCAAGTGACAAAATATTTCAAGCATCGGTTATCACCACTGTGATATACTAGTTGAGTTTGGTTACACTATTCTCTGTAACCTATACAGAATGTCAAGTATTAATTTTGTTTCTTCAACCTTTATGTAAATAATAGGCTGACCCTGGGGCAAAATGAGTGAATGTGAAAGACCATGTTCAGACTGCCAGCAATACAGTGCACTTCTCATTGGCCCTCATTTATCAAATGATTGTACGCCAGAAAACTGCTTCCACTCGTTTCCATGCAAAATTTGGCATTTATCAATATGAGCGTGAGCGGTGGCTACGATCAAATCTCACGTCAGGTCTCAGCTCGTGTACACACGTTTTTGAGTCAGCGGGAACTTGCGTGCAGCATAATAAATCTGGTGGAGAACTTTTCTGTGAACATTTAGATTATTTTCCTTTAACCATTAAACGACAATTAAAATGTCGAATTAAAATTAAATTAGAATAGATGCGTGTCTCAACTATGATGACTTCCGCTTCTGAGAAACCCTGAAATGTGAAAACGGTCAATTTATATAGGTGTGGAACAACTTGAGGGTGAGTAAATGATGACAGAATTTTCATTTTTGGGATTTGCAGAAAGGTTGGATTTGTCACACAGATCTTATTTGATCATTAGCAGTTAATAATGTGGACAGTATGTCTGAGAAGATCTGATCTGAGGTAAAGAAAAAAAATATAATCTGATTTGCCTGCAGTCTGAACATAGTCAAAGTGCTTTGTGATGCACAACTTACCTTTAAATGTGTTGATTTGTCGTCCCTCGATGAAGGCTTTGTCTTTGCCTGACAATATGTGTTCTTTTGCATCCTGCTCAGGTTTTATTCTCTTCTTTCTCACCATGTTGACTAAAAACATTCCAGGCAACATGATGACTATGTGTTTTTATTATATGAATTCTTTATATAAAGTATGTTATTGTCAGACTGTAGTTAAGCCTAATTTTATATATATAATATATATATATACACACACACACAAATATTATAAATACTATTCGATAATACAGTCAGTCATTATGCTTTAGGTATGTTTATGTTATATATTTCTAATATTTCTGTATCATATTAAACTGTAAATTCATTAACGTTAGGCCTGAGTAAAAAGGATTCTCAGTTTTTATTAGAAACTATCAATTAATCCCTAGAACTGTTTAGTCTTTGCTGTTATCAGATGGTGAATGAAAAGAACACTGTAACTCACCTCCCATTACAATCACTTTGGGGTTTATTGCTTTTGATAAGAAACTGTCTCAGATTTCAAATTCTGTCAATTTTAATAAGATATTTAAACAACACCGTTTTAGCACTCTGCCATAGTGCCAAACATATGCCATATTAAAATGTAAAATTAATTCTCTCAAACATTCATTACCGTAGTATGTTTCACCAACAAATACGTCACTGTGTCTATAAACCACAAAATAGTTTTGTTTAAAAAAACTTTAATAACATGTGCAAGTTGTTCAGAGACGCCATTTTAGCCGCTAATAGGCTAGTACCTTAAATGATGTTAGCCCGATTAGCTTCCATGTTTAAAGGTAACTAGTTAAAACTGTCTGACTAATAACACACTGAGCTATGTACACACTTAAATGTAAACACTATGTACACACTTTTATGTAAACACACTTACCTTTGACATTATCAGGTGAAAATCTCCCGTTACAGCTCGCTAACTTCGCTGGAATTGTGCTAATTAGTCTTAATTACTATTATTAATCTCTCTCCATCACACCTCGCGTCAAGGCGATTGAAGATCAGAGGCGGGGCGAGCTGACGGTCACGATGTCAAATCCAGCCAATCACTGACGAGGATTCCAGTGTTCCACCAATGAATCGCGCGCTAGGGCGGGTCTAGGTGTATGAAATGTGTATGATACCGCAGTAGCACCAAATTTGCAATAGGGGGAGATTATACACACCGAGCATACACACATACACACTGAAAAACGGGTACAACGTGTTTATAAGGACATATTGAGAAAACGCGGGAGGTGGTTAGGAACGACCTTATAAGCCTTTCTACACTGCTCGACTTATGAGGACATCAGCACTGTCCTCATAGTTACGGTGTGTCCTCATAGAGTCGGTACGTATTCATGCGTATTGTCCTCATAATCCGGCCGCACCAACGCACACACACACACACACACACACACACACACTCATTCATTCAGTTACAGGGAAATGATGATTATTGTCTGGAGGTGAATGGGTTCCCCAATTGTCTAGTTTTAACAATTTTCTTTGACCGTAACCTGAGAGAATTAATACACTAGCAATTCAACCATAGTTTCATTTGCTTAATAAAATTGCACCAGCTCAGCAAAATTAAGAGACCTGTGTTACTTGCGTTGGCTGCTCCTGTAAGCGCGTGTTCCTTTCGTGACAGAGTTGAAGAAAGCGGTGTTGCTCGGTCAAAAGTTCTGTAGGACGACGTGCCGTGGGGAAATAGTTGGCTTTGCAGAAAATGGAGTCTTCGTTGAATAGTTGCAGGGTTTACGCGTTGCTGTGTGGGTGACTCTTGGCGTCTCAAGGTGTTGCTAGAAACAAAGGACTTTGAGATAGTCCTCATCTGCGAAGTTCAACAAAGGTTCTTGCAGGGTTTTGAGTGAGTTCTTGAAGAGGTTTATTGTGGTCGACTATTCACGACCACGACTCGGCGAAGGCCAAGGCCAAGGCGAAAAGCACACGAAGGCAAAATCAAAAACACAATGCGCGGATTTGTTGGTTCCGCCTTTCCGATTGTTTTAGCCAATCAGATATGGTTTTGGGCGGGTCCTACGCCCAGTTCTCCTGTTCTTGTATGTAATTAGCATAATGTCCTTACAGTCCTTTGTTTTCAAACTTTTAGGAATTTTGGTCAGAACTTTGAGAGGTTAACTTTGCTGGTTCAAAAGTCGTACATCTTACATAAATTAATTTTGCATCAAAATACTGGAAAGCATTCATCCGTCACAACCATACCAAACAGTACACACTTTCTGTAGCTGAGGTAGATTTTCTTCAAATTTACCTGTAATCAATATTTAAAACACAAAGAAAGAATTACACAGGTTCCATGAACAAAATAAAGCATGCTCAATACATATGATATGTTAGAGGCTACTTCTTGTGATCAGTTCATATCTTTGGCAGTATTACTTAAATTGTTTCTGTTTAAAACAAAGAGAATGGCTTCCTTGTCTGCCAGGGGAACTTTGGAATGTCTTTTGAAATGCAAAGTTGGGCAGAGGGAATGTTTCCTGTTGGTGATTCCCGTGGTGGCCTGCTGTGACTTTCACCTCGCGATGTGTCGCAGGTCCTAGTTTCCTGATAACAGTGGGAATTTACACCTTGTGTCCTGGTGTTTGCTGATCCATCTGTCTTCTTAAAGTCAACAAAGTGAGAGAGAGTCTTTTTGATCTGTCTCTACAATCAATGGTCTCCAAATGGCAGAAATTGGAGAACAGGATCTTTCAGCAATTTTATGGCTCATGAATGGCTCGGTGGGAGAATGGGTTGATTCTCTTTGATCTGTGGAATGTGGAGTTTTTGGTCATTTAGTGGGCTTCATTCAGGAATAATCCTACACGGTGGTGGAGAGATTGAAGGAGGCAAGGGTGCAGTCCGCTGCTTTCAGGAGAATTATCCCCTGTAAAGCAGAGTCCAGACCCTCTGCCTCCTCTAAGCCTTCTGACTTGTCTCTGGGAGGTTCTTGGAGAAGACTTAGCTGCTTGAAGACTAGAGTTATATGTTTCTCAGTCTCTCTCACCCTTCCCTAAACAAATACTGTTAGCTCCCCTTGACAAAGGATGCACATTTATAGCTATTTCCTCCCCGATTCTTAGAGCTTCCTATGGTTTCCACCTAGGTAATGAGAGCAAATGGACAATGCCTAATTGGTCCTTGCTTTTACATGATTCTTTGAAGTTGGTGGCCTGTAATGCTGGTCTACAAAGACAGCATTTCGCAAGCTACCTTTAAAGACTGCTCTAAGTTTCTATAGGATGGAGCAAGGCGGTTGGGATTGTAAGATCGTTACTGCCTTTTTATCACTTCTCCAGAGTAAGTGTGTTGCTCTTCTTGGATGGAGGTAATTCATTAAAGTAGGGATAAGCTGTCCTCCCCTCTAATATTTTTGGGGTTTTAAAATAGGATTTTAGCTCCCCAGAGGCACCCTTGGGTAGGAACCCAGGTAATAGTGTCCATACTATATATATGCCCTGCTTTCATCTCTCTCTATGGCTAACATAGTGAATGGGCTTCCCTGGTAGGAAGAGTAAGATGAAGTTGTGCAGTTGTGGCCTGATGGTTAAAGAGTCGGACTTGTAGCCCGAAGGTCTTGGGTTCGAGTCTCAGTAGTAGCAGGAAATGTTGGTGGGGGCTCTCTTCCACTCTCATTAACCACAACTGAGGTGCCCTTGAGCAAGGTACCTAACGGCCTATCTTTACCTGGGCACTGCAGCAAAAAAAAAAATGGCTGGTGTGTGTGTTCACGGTGTGTGTGTTCAAAACTCACTGCTGTGTATGTGCAACTGGATGGGTGAAATGCATAGCACAAATTCCGGGAATAAGACATCATACCTGGTTACACGTCAGTTTCACTTTCATGAAGGCCCCACATAACTTCTTGTGTTGTTTACCTCCCTCCCCATATAAAAATTTCTGGGTCTTGAAGAAGGGATACCCACCTTTAAGTAGGGCCTGAGCTCCCCTGTGTCTTCCTTGGGGCACACAGAATAATACACATTACCCTATGGATTTATGGTAAATATGTAGAGCTTTAGCTCCCTTGAGGCTTTCTGAGGGGTTTAGCTTTTGCTCTATGCTCCTTGTGTATTTGCATCCCTTTTGATAAATCGAGGGCTATATTCTCCCCCTTAGAAATAGTGGTAGGTCTGAGGTTTTAGGCAGGGCTGGGAAGGTTACATTTAAAATGTATTTCACTACAGATAAAAAATTACATGCTTTAAAAAGTAATTTGTAACATATTTCATTAGATTATACAAGTTTTGTAACTTACTCTAAATACATTAGAATACTTTGGAATACTATTAAGGTATGAAACACAAAGGGTCCACCAAACATAGGTACATAGGACTTCCTCTGCTTATTGTTTTTAACAACATCAGTTTTCCACCGTATTTCTTGAAGGAAAAAATGCAGACCTTTTTTTTTTTTTTTTTTGAGGCAACACAATGCATTAAGAGCAGGGGTGTGTCAACTTTTTGAATTGCATGAACAAGGTCAATTGTAATTATTTTGTCTTCTGGGAAACATGGAAGTATTATATTTTGAAGGGCAATACTGAAAGAGAAAACAAATATGATCTTTAAACAAAATATTAAACAAAATTTACACATCATCATCTTCCTGTTCAAGTTTACACCCCCTGTTCCTAATGCATTGTTTCCTTCTTGAGTATCAATACATGTTTTCACCTTTTGTAATAGCTGTGTATGAGTCCATCACTTGTCCTTAGTGTGAAAAGATGGACCTCAAAATCATAAAGTCATTGTTGGAATGATATCAAATATGCAAAAGATGCTGGAAAACCTGAGAATGTGCAGGACCTGGAGAACAGAAGAACAGTGGGCGGTTTAACTGGTCTGGACAAACATGTGACTCACAATCTATCACAAAACATGAAAACAGTCGTGGATCATTCAGGTAATGACAGACACTTCAGAGGTTATGTACATTTTTGAATGGGGAAATTTTTTATAAATTCTGTTATTTTGTCTTGTGGAGTGTATGTAAACATCTGTTATATGAAATGGCTTATTCAAGAGAGTAATAAATAAAAATAACATGCAATTTTTATGATCCCTCTTATTCTGTTAAAATTATTAAATTGTTGCATGTTCTGCAAGGGGTATGAATATGAGCATAACTGTAGCTTAGGATGCTTTTGCAGTTTCAAAGTCAGAGAATAACCAATTGCTGTTTACATTAATTACCCGTTAATTAATTACTAAGGGCTTTGTCAAGGCATTTGACAGCTTTGTTTGCTCATGAGGTATTGAGGTTTTTCACCTGCCCTGCAAGGGAGGAAGGTTGTAAAAGCCGGGACATCTCTTACAACAGATCAAGGAAGCAGAGACACCTTCTCTGACTATTATAGAAGTTAAGCTTAGGGAGTGGCTCCACTGAGCAGTCTATGGCCCAGTTTCACAGACAGGGCTTAGATTAAGCCAGGATTAGGCCTTAGTTCAATTAGGGCATTTAAGTATGTTTATAAATGTGCCTTAGAAAAACAATATTTGTATGCACCTTGAGACAAAACAATGGTATTGCCATATTTATGGTTTGTTAGTGCAAGTTGCTTTCAGTTAAAACGGCTCAAA
This sequence comes from Anabarilius grahami, assembly GCA_003731715.1. Classification (NCBI taxonomy): domain Eukaryota; kingdom Metazoa; phylum Chordata; class Actinopteri; order Cypriniformes; family Xenocyprididae; genus Anabarilius; species Anabarilius grahami. The sequence continues at coordinate 737,261 of RJVU01063416.1, read as the reverse complement.
AATGCATTTTAGTCTGGGACTGGCTTTGTCTGTAAATCCGAGAGTATGAGGCACATTTTTTTTGCACCCTGGGGGTTGATGCACCTTGATTGATTTGTAGAGTCAGGTCATTCTGTGCCCACTATGGTCTGCATTTCTACAGTCTAGTGAGGCAGGGACTTCATCAGCATCAGGAGTGGGTACTGGTTCCCCATAGTGTCAACTCCATGACGCCACATTGAAGTTCCACTTCGAAAGGAAACATCTCAGGGAACCACGGTTACAGTTGTTCCCTGAGATGTTTCATTTCGAAGTGGAACTTGAATGCGGCGTCATGGAGTTCAAAACAATGAGGGGAACAAAACAATGTTTGCCTGCATGTCTCCTTCAGACAAGGGTTGATGATGTATTTTGTAGGTGCCCTCATACTCACGGGTGTTCCGTTTGTGACATCATGGACTGCTGTCTGCCAATAAGATTGCCATGTTTGTTACACATGTTCAGAAACTGGCAATGATGAAGGTGTCCCCATAGCATTACCTCCATGTCACTGTGTCTCATGGGGAATGGGAACCAGTGTTACAGTCATAACCTGAGACGTTTTACAGGCCCTTACACTCTCAGACAAATGTGCAAAAATTTTACATTTTAAAGGTACAAGGAAGATTCAACCTTAGTCAAATGCACCTGATCCAGCTAATTAAGTCCTTCATGCTTATTTTAAAACTACAGGTATGTGTGTTGAAACAGGGTTGGAATTAAACTCTTTAGGACTCTGGCCCTCCAGGAAATTAGTTTGACACCCCTGAGCTGGAAAGTGTGTTTCCTTGCTATCTTTTTCTACACTCCAGAACAGAAGTCTTCCTCACTCTTACTCCCTGGGCCAGCAACAGTGGCGATCACCTCTGCAAACATAATTGCATACGGAATATAAAGTGCTATGACCTGATGTGCAGGAAACTGGTGGGGTCAGATAGAGTGGGTAAGGAAAAAAAAAACAATAATACGGTGGGGAGAAAGGTGTGGAATAAATTTTGTTGTTGTTAACAACCTCAACAGATGCCCGAAGTTCAGAGAAAGGGACAGCTGTGGTTGGTGAGCAAAATCTTGTTTTCTGCTCCCCCTCCTCTCCTCTCTCTCTCTCTCTCTCTCTCACACACACACACACACATTGTGGTTGCTGAGGAGATTGGGCTGTTATTTTAACGCCGCCTCTTTAGATCTCTCTGTTTTAACAAGAATTTTATGGAGCGCTGCTGTTAATGGGTTTCACTTATAAAACAAAGCTGCCGGTGGCTTGGAGATGACACTATAGGAGAAATGTTGTAAAGAAGCCTGTGATGGATGGCCCTTTCCTTTTCTACAATTAAACCCTGGGTCCACATAACGGCCATTAAAGACTATGGCAGGGAAATGAGGATGAACACAACAAATGCTGTTGTGAAACCCATTTTATGAAAACAACAGCAGAAGGAAGAGGTGAATGAATGTGAATTTCATGCTATGGCAGATCTCAGGAGTCAGGGACAAGTATAACAGTGTCTTTCACATTTTATGGGTTGCAGCAATGGGTTGCAAACTTCATGTGGCCTTCAAATTAGCTCAAGAACAGTGCATAGAAAGCTTTGTGGAATGGGTTTCCATGGCCGAGCAGCTGCATCCAAGCCTTACATCACCAAGTGCAATGCAAAGCGTCGGATGCAGTTGTGTAAAGCACGCCGCCATTGGACTCTAGAGCAGTGGAGACGTGTTCTCTGGAGTGACGAATCGCGCTTCTCTGTCTGGCAATCGGATGGACGAGTCTGGATTTGGTGGTTGCCAGGAGAATGGTACTTGCCTGACTGCATTGTGCCAAGTGTAGATTTTGGTGGAGGGGGGATTATGGTGTGGGGTTGTTTTTCAGGGGTTGGGCTTGGCCCCTTGGTTCCAGTGAAAGGTACTCTTAATGCTTCAGCATACCAAGAAATTTTGGACAATTTCATGCTCCCAACTTTGTGGGAACAGTTTGGGGGCTGTCCCTTCCTGTTTCAACATGACTGCGCACCAGTGCACAAAGCAAGGTCCATAAAGACATGGATGAGTGAGTTTGGTGTAGAGGTCTGCACCGTGGGACCCGATACGATTTCTTGCTGCGCGGGATTACATTTTGAATGAAAGGCGGATTGCGGTCGGTAACTATAATGTACTTTAGGCGGGAGTGGGAGGTCTGACAATAACCTGGTCGCTCCCGAGATGCTTTGACATCAGCGCGTCTTTGCTTAAACTTGAAGTTAACAAAACTTTCTGCAGTGGTGGCGTTCACACAGTCCCCAGTTCCCTGTCCTGAGAAACCTGGCAAGATATGTTCTTTGCATTAGAGGTCTGCGCGAGTGCACCTTCAGAGAACATTCAACTTTTGTGATCGGATTTTGGAGGAGAGACGTTCTGAAACGGTCATCAGTCAGGGTCATTCTGTTCTTGCGTGGATGTTAAAAAAAGATTTAATTTTGCAGAATAGCTAGTAAGCCAACAGTTTTCTTTTATGTATTTTTGGCTTAGCCTATAGTTTTGAGGGACATGTTGTAGGCTATTTAATTTCACCTATTTTTCTCTGTGATATTTAGCCTATTATTCTTTGTGACATCTTTTCTAAAAATTCAGCTTTGCCATCACAGGAATAAATTACTTTGTAAAATATATTCAAATAGAAAACAGTTATTTTAAATTGTAATAATATTTCAAAATATTAGTGTTTTTACTGTATTTTTAATTAAATAAATGCAGCCTGGTGAGCAGACTAAACTTCTTTTAAAAACATGAAAATCTTACTGATCTAAAAATTTTGAATGGTAGTGTGTGTGTGTGTGTGTGTGTGTGTATACAAACCCGATTCCAAAAAAGTTGGGACACTGCACAAATTATGAATAAAAACAGAATGCAATGATGTGGAAGTTTCAAATTTCAATATTTTTTCAGAATACAACATAGATGACATATCAAATGTTTAAACTGAGAAAATGTATAATTTTAAGGGAAAAATGATTTTAAATTTCATGGCATCAACACATCTCAAAAAAGTTGGGACAAGGCCATGTTTACCACTGTGTGGCATCCCCTCTTCTTTTTATAACAGTCTGCAAACGTCTGGGGACTGAGGAGACAAGTTGCTCAAGTTTAGGAATAGGAATGTTGTCCCATTCTTGTCTGCGGCAAATGTTTTCTATGGGTGAAAGATCTGGACTACAGGCTGGCCATTTCAGTACCCGGATCCTTCTTCTATGCAGCCATGATGTTGTAATTGATGCAGTATGTGGTCCGGCATTGTTATGTTGGAAAATGCAAGGTCTTCCCTGAAAGAGACGACGTCTGGATGGGAGCATATGTTGTTCTAGAACTTGGATATACCTTTCAGCATTGATGGTGCCTTTCCAGATGTGTAAGCTGACCATGCCATACACACTCATGCAACCACATACCATCAGAGATGCAGGCTTCTGAACTGAGCGCTGATAACAACTTGGGTTGTCCTTCTCCTCTTTAGTCCGGATGACATGGTGTCCCAGTTTTCCAAAAATAACTTCAAATTTTGATTCGTCTGACCACAGAACAGTTTTCCACTTTGCCACAGTCCATTTTAAATGAGCCTTGGCCTAGAGAAAATGCCTGCGCTTCTGGATCATGTTAAGATATGGCTTCTTTTTTTACCTATAGAGTTTTAGCCGGCAACGGCGAATGGCAAGGTGGATTGTGTTCACCGACAATGTTTTCTGGAAGTATTCCTGAGCCCATGTTGTGATTTCCATAACAGTAGCATTCCTGTATGTGATGCAGTGCCGTCTAAGGGCCCGAAGATCAAGGGCATCCAGTATGGTTTTCCGGCCTTGACCCTTACGCACAGAGATTGTTCCAGATTCTCTGAATCTTCGGATGATATTATGCACTGTAGATGATGATAACTTCAAACTCTTTGCAATTTTTCTCTGAGAAACTCCTTTCTGATATTGCTCCACTATTTTTCGCTGCAGCATTGGGGGAATTGGTGATCCTCTGCCCATCTTGACTTCTGAGAGACACTGCCACTCTGAGAGGTTCCTTTTATACCCAATCATGTTGCCAATTGACCTAATAAGTTGCAAATTGGTCCTCCAGCTGTTCCTTATATGTAGATTTAACTTTTCCAGCCTCTTATTGCTACCTGTCCCAACTTTTTTGGAATGTGTAGCTCTCATGAAATCCAAAATGAGCCAATATTTGGCATGACATTTCAAAATGTCTCACTTTCAACATTTGATATGTTATCTAAATTCTATTGTGAATAAAATATAAGTTTATGAGATTTGTAAATTATTGCATTCCTTTTTTATTCACAATTTGTACAGTGTCCCAACTTTTTTGGAATCGGGTTTGTATATATATATATATATATATAATATATATACATCACATCACATCACATCACATCACAGCTGATTGGTCCAGTTTTGACCTGGGTTCTCTAACCCAGAATAAAACCTGCTCTGGAGCAGGTTAGTCGTGTAGTGCAAGTTACCATGGCGGTGAACACTGCTTAAAACTAATCCACCTTTTTGAGCCCCAAAAAAACAGAGTTTGCTCAAACTAATCTTAAACCTACCTGCGGTAGCGAATGAAACCAGCTTCATGCAACAGGTTTCTGAAACAAAGAATAGAGTTTCAGTATTAAACTTCATCTCATTTCTGTTCATCACAGACAGTTGTCATACTTTTTCAAAAGACAGAGCTTGTGTTAACTGAATGATTTAAAAACATTTATGGATAATTTTGAAATGTTTTTTTTTTTTTGTCAGAAAGAGTGAGTAAAGATTAAATGTGAGTAACAGGAGATTCTGAGATTTTTTTGTTATTGTTTGTTTGTTTCTTTTTTTCTTTTTTGCTTACATCACCATCTACTTTCATTGAAAAAAAACCCCAGCTTGAACATATTAAAAAAACAAACAAACAGTTATTTGTGTTTAAAAGAGCTAAAAAGATAAAGAAAAAACTGCCTCTCTCTCTTCACATGCCTGTAGTGTTTCCAGGGACAATAAATTCAGTTTGAGATGAAAAGGATAAGGTCTACTCTGTAGTCCTTCAACTAGAGAACAAAGGCACATTTCAAACTGACTCTCCCTGAAAGACACAGGACACCCTTGTGGCAATGTCAAAACTTTCTGTGATTTCAGAGTGGGACTTCCCAGTCCAATTCCAGATCCAACAACTTCAACACTCATTTTGAAACCCTCCTGTTTTTTTTGTTTTTTTTTCATTGGGTGCAGAAAGCATCTCCATAAAGGAGACAGGTCTTACCTGCATTCATTTCCTGTGTAACCTCTGCTTTCAGTGCATGATGGATTATCCTGAGTGTCTGGACATCCATTTTTCTGCCCAGGAAGAGAGACCCCAGCCTAGGGTGGGTGGCACTAGCAATGGGAAATCTTGTTGGAACAACAATAGCAATGATAACAACAATGACAACAATATGGATCATCTTCACAGTGGGATCTCATGGGAAAAGCCTGCTTTTGAGAGTGCAGGCTATGGCTATGTGAGGGTTTGGAGAGAAGAGAGCACATCTGTAAACCACAGCATAAACATGTTATTTC
>RJVU01063416.1:711748-731625 GCA_003731715.1 Anabarilius grahami | reverse complement strand
GCAATGGCGTGCTTTCACTGCTCACCACGCAGTCTTGCACACAAGTCAGCTGAGATTGTTTTATCTTCAGTTTCAGACTTCACTGGTACTCTACTTGGACTAATCTATTCTTCTTATATGTCTGGAATACTTCCCATAACACCCAATGTACTTGTTACATTGTAAAAAGAATGACATCTACACTTATGTACGGTGTACATTTTAGAACATCCTCAGACCTCAGTCATACAACAAAAAGACGTCATGCCTCAGACTAAAAGGCTTCAGTCATTGGACAAACCGGCATCGCGCCTCAGACTGAAAGGCTTCGGGTCTCAGGAAAAATGACGTCAGGTGTCAGGTCTGGTACAATTTTGCATCAGATGAAACAGCCTCGGATTAAAAGGCATCATACGAAAAGGCATCAAATGAAATGGACTCAGACAACAAGGCATCAGGTTTTTTAGTTTTTTTTTGTATAACTTTCTATTGGTTTTTATCCCATCATAATGCCATCCTTCAGTTGTCTTTTTCTTTCTCCCCCTTTTTTATATTTAACTGTAACTATTCCCAAATTGATGTAAGGTGTGTGTGCGTGGATGTTAATTATGTAGAATCCATCTATTGATGGTATTCATGTAGGCTATTTATGTAATCCCTTGGCAATGTTCTCTATGTTATTGTCATTCGAGCATTAAACACAAATAAAAAAATCAGAGAGAGAGAGAGAGAGAAAGGGGCCAAAGGTATATAGGCTACCTGATATTTTATTCTTACAGCTTTAAAGTCTGTGTATTTGAATTGTTTCTAAACACATTATAAATGTTTCAAATGTATTGCTGAAACACATTACAAAGTTTGTGAACTATGTAGTACTGAATTGTGGAGTTAGACCATTAAACATTTTTTCACCAATTCTGTGTTCAGGATTTTTTGCGCTCTATGACGCACTGGAGTCACCGAGCATGGCCCCTCCCCTAACACTATATTAGGTGTGTTCGACATCGGCTGCGGCTGGATGCAACCGTTTGGCGAGAGTAGCCGCATGCAGGCGAGGAGAAGCTGAATACGGAGACGTGAAGTCAGACACTTTCTGCTTCTTGTAGTGACGCTTGCGCTGTGTTTGCAAACTTTATCACAGCTGAAATGAAATAAATGTAATATTTGACTAATACACTGATGTTTCAGAGACATTTTCATTCAATGCTTCTGGTTTTACAAGAATAAAGTTCAACATAAGGATATATTATTTAAATACCAATGTAGTGGGGTATACGTTTTTTATCCATTTTATTTTGATAAACATGACACAATATAGCAATGCGACTACATGAATAGAGTTTTAAAGGGTTAGTTCACCCAAAAATGAAAATAATGTCATTTATTACTCACCCTCATGCCGTTCCACACCTGTAACCCAAATTAAGATATTTTTGTTGAAATCCGATGGCTCAGTGAGGCCTCCATAGCCAGCAATGACATTTCCTCTCTCAAGATCCATGAATGTACTAAAAACATATGTAAATCAGTTCATGTGAGTACAGTGGTTCAATATTAATATTATAAAGCGACGAGAATATTTTTGGTGCGCCAAAAAAACAAAATAACGACTTATTTAGTGATGACCGATTTAAAAACACTTTTTAGCTTTTTCAAAGCTTCAGAGTGTTATGATTCTTCTGTGTCGAATCATGATTCGGATCACGTGTCAAACCGCCAAACTGCTGAAATCACGTGACTTTGGCGCTCCAAAATGCTGATTCGACACACTGATTCATAATGCTCTGAAGCTTCCTGAAGCAGTGTTTTGAAAGCGGCCATCACTATATAAGTCTTTTTTTTTTTTTTTGGCGCACAAAAAATATTCTCGTCGCTTTATAATATTAATATTGAACTGATTTAAATATGTTTTTAGTACCTTTATGGATCTTGAGAGAGGAAATGTCATTGCTCCCTATATGCAGGACTCACGGAGGCATCGGATTTCAGCAAAAATATCTTAATTTGCATTCCGAAGATTAACGAAGGTCTAACGGGTGTGGAACGGCATGAGGGTGAGTAATAAATGACAGAATTTTCATTTTTGGGTGAACTAACCCTTTAACTGTTATAAAAATACAGATTTGTGAGCATTAGTGGAACTAAAGTTTTCAGAATAAACACAAAACACATGTAATTGTTGTCATGCGGTGAATCCAGCCAATCGTGAAACAGCTGTGTCGTCATCAGAGCTCGTGCAGCTGCTCTTGAGAAGCTGTGCTGGCTGACTCATCCGACTGCTCTGGAATCGCTCTCGCTGTACTTTGATGCCATATGTCACAGTCACATGGCGTCGGCGCTGTCTCAAGTCGGACAAAATTTCTTACCGAGATGCACTGCTTCAAGTCAGCCGCCGATCAGTCTGTGCAGCGCTGCATCAAGTCGAACAAGCCTAATAACTGTCGCACTGGAGCCACTGAGCATGGCCCTGCCCCTAACACGATAATTACAGCGTATTAGCATCAGTGACTCGGCTGTGAGTTACTGTCATTACTGTTAGTTATACAGCCTACATTTTGCTAGCAAGCTGTGCCTTCATCACGCAAATACATATTACCTGGTTGTGATAATATACAAAACAGATCGATCTCCTTATTTAAATTTCCTAAATTAATTCCTGGATTAATTTTGTGAAGAGCCATCTTGATGGAGAGCTGACAATCACCATCAACTCCTGCCTCTGCAGTGATAATTTTACACCGGATAGTTTTACAAACTTTCATCAGAGACAACTGGGACTCACTGATAATCCGCTGTTATTGGTGAATGGGGCTGAACCGAATATCTCCCGCCTCGACCTTCATCCTCCCGTCCCGCAGACAACCGATGATATGGGTCCAGACAGACTATCTTCCGTCCAGGGCCCGGCCTTCATCCTCCCGTCTCACAGCGCCGACATCTGGTGCCACAGTCGGCAGTACGTGCCACCAATGAGTGTAAATTGCCTTTTGTGTTTATATTATAATTAGTAGGTAGTCCACAGTAACTCTACTAAATTTTGCAACTCTCTAACGTGATTCTTGTGTTTATATGCATCAGTATGTTTTACTCGTTGAGAGAGACTGCAACTTTCTCGTGAGTAGCCGTGGTTTCAGCACTTGAGAGCAGTGAATACTGCTTATTTTTTTAAGATTTTGATAACTTATTTTATTTGCCCACTTGGCTGTTTTTTAAATAATTCAAATTTGGCTGGTGGTTAATAACACATTTTTCTGTGGTGTGACAAACTCAGAACACATATTTTAACCCCTTAAGCCCTGAAGGCATTTTCAGACTCGTTACTCCAAAACTATAGCAAGGAGAGTCAAAAGGATGGTATAATTTGAAGAAAAACTTTTTAAATGTTTTAATAAAAAATAAATAAATTTGGACATTCTTATGCTGAGAAACTGCTAATAAAAGGCAAAAAAAAAAGAAATGTGATCAAGGGAAATTTTACATGTCTTTCTAATTTGACATGCAATATCTCAAGAAAGAAATAAGGTAGGGGGATAATTTTTGGTGATGTTCCCCTATATGTGAGGTGCATCTGATTCAATTTTTTTGATAGCATAAAGTAATCAAAAGTTACAGCATTTGGAACAAAGGTAGGCATTTTAATTTATTTTATTTTATTATTTTTTTTTTTTTCAGAGTGCCATGCACAAAAATAATGACTCATAACTCTGTAGCAAGGAGAGTCAAAAGGTTGGTATAGTTTAAAAAAAACTTTAAATAAAAAAAAATAAATAAATTTGGACATTCTCATGCTGATAAAAGACGAAAAATAAAAGTCTGCTCAAGGGAAATTTTACATATCTTTCTTTATTTGACATGCAAAAACTTAGGAAGGAAATAAGGTAGGAAGATAATTCATTTTTGGTTCATTTTCCTAGATCTGGATAAAATTTTGTGGTGACAGTATAAAGAAATCAAAAGTTACGGCATTTGGAACCAAGGTAGCCTTTTTGTTTGGCCCTTTACTATGGGGGTAAATTGATGCCAAAACCATTGAAAATGGACAGACTAAAAGTCACAAATAGATATTACAACTTGTAAACACAAAACACAATCTACAAATAGATCAAAAATCCGCAAACAAAGTCCTCATGATCCGCAAATGTAAAACAAGATCTACAAATAGATACAAAGTCCTCAAACAAACTCTTTGTGATCCACAAATATAAAGCATGATCTACAAAAAGATTAAAAATCTTTTACTAAGGTAGTCTAAAGAAAGTGAATACTATTTCCACCACTCTAAAACAAAAATTCCCTACAGAAATAGTCGACCAGGACACATTGGATAGAGGGAGAACAAGTCTGCACCGGCCTGTTGTTATACAGACTGTCCAGAAAGAAAAAAAAAAGAAAAAAATGATTTTACCAAAGTTGTACATCACAGTTAAATGCAAGGTACACTTTAACATATCAGTAATATTCACATAAAAATATCAGATATAATAATGAAACACTGACAGGAAAATTTTACTTCATTGTACACTACTCTATATGCAGTTGACCATGTGCAATACATCCATAAACACACCTGCAAAGAAAAAAATAGCGAGTGGGAGATGCCACAGTCCACTTCTAAATCAAGTTACCTCAGTCATATCATGACAAAGGAAATTAATATTTGCCGTATGCTGCTCTCACAGATTTTTAACTCTTGTCATAACCTGGCTCAACAGTACGTGACAAAAGAGGGAAACCACACAGGTCTGAAAATAATACTAGATATTTTAATAAGTAAATTAAGCAAAATATACAATTGTAGGTGTCTGTCAGATCAGAATGTATGCAGTGTATGTGTGAGTGGAGTGTATGGGTGTAAAACACTGAAACATGACTCATAGTCTCTTCATTTTCAATGATTATGGCATTATTTTATCACAACAGCAAAACAATAGTGTCAGAATTCTGAAAACAAATGTGACACAATCTACAAACAGAACATGATCTACACCTGCAAACAAGTCACTTTACATTCATTCAAATTCTGGTTTTCAAGTACAAGTCACTGATTTCTATTTGTGAATCAGGATGTGTTTATTTGTGGATTTTTAATCTTTTTGTAGATCATGCTTTATATTTGTGGATCACAAAGAGTTTGTTTGAGGACTTTGTATCTATTTGTAGATCTTGTTTTACATTTGCGGATCATGAGGACTTTGTTTGCGGATTTTTTATCTATTTGTAGATTGTGTTTTGTGTTTACAAGTTGTAATATCTATTTGTGACTTTTAGTCTGTCCATTTTCAATGGTTTTGGCATCAATTTACCCCCATACTTTACACCCCCTAATGGGCATTTTTAAAATCATTCCTTCACGAGGAATATCTCGTGATCGACACAAGTGATTGTTGTTTTTGGAAATGTGCCATTTTCTAAAATCTATTCATGTTTCATGAAGTTATAAGTAAAAATGCCACGTGAAAGCTACATTTTAGTTTTAGTTAGCGTCTGTGCACCTGTGGGGTTTTATGTGTCATTCCATGATGAATATCTCGTGATCGACTTATTGGATTATGTTGAATTTGGACTCATTTTAATTGTGAGAATCTGCTGTAAATAATGATGAAAAAAATGTGACATAAATGCTACACCGGTATATTATTTACATATGGGTCTTGCGGGGCTTCACGTACAAAAACTTGTTTAAGTTTTGTCAAAGCCCAAAACAATTATGCTTCTTGTATTCTACTCCATGAGACCTTTCAAATGACATATGACACATGATTATCTGAGCTGTATGATGTTTTTGACCCATTGCAGTACATAGTACAAAATGTTTTTACAAATTCATAAATTATGAAAACATTTTGTATATTTTTCAGCAAATAATTCAGCAGTACTTATTAACCATGGTTTTGCTACGCTATAGTTTATGGTATTTGTAGTAAAACTATTGTTATACAAATAGTATCAATCCGACAAATAAAAAATCAGTTACCACACTTTTACTAAAATAAAACCATGGTTAATTTCCGTAAGTGTTCATGATAGTTTGCAATGCAAGCTAGTCGCAATGTGTTATTTAGCTAACTTTTTATACATACAAATAAAACTAATGAATAATAAAAATTTACAAAATGATCTCATATGGTATATGTTTTATATAACTTAGTGTAACATTTAACATTTATAAAACCGCGTGCATGTTACTCACATTGAGGCACGGCAATTTGCTTCCTTCTAAATCCATTTCATCTGATGGCTTTTTAATCTAAGGCCATTTTATCAGATGCCTTTTTGTCCAAATCGTTTTTTTCTGATGCCTTTTTATCTGAGTCGGTTTCGTCTGATGCCTTTTAGTCTGAGGCTGTTTTGTCCGATGTCTAATTGTATGAGACCTGACACCTGACACCTGACATAGATTTCCTGAGACCTGAAGCCTTTCAGTGTGAGGTGCGATGCCGTTTTGTTCAGTGACTGAATCCTTTTAGTCTGAGACATGACACATTTCCTTTGTATGACTGAGGTCTGAGGATGTCCTAAAATGTAGACCATACTTATGTATGTCTCTTTGATTCATCCTTATTCTGAGGTTACTGTAGTCAGCCAGATCCAGTTTGTATCCAGATCAGATGGTGGACCTGCACCTAGTGATAACCACAACAGCCCTGAATGTCAGCAGAGATCATGACGACTAGACGAGCCCTAGAGACAGAGCCCTTGTGAAGACCTTGTCGACACGACAGCCATTGGCCCAGATCCTCAGTATAGACCACGAGAACCAGACTTTGACTCCTCCCCACCATACACTGACGTGATGCATTCTAATCTTCATGCAGAAGGAACTGGATGAAATATTCTGAATGATACCAATCCACAATCTGACTTGTGATGCAGCCTGGAATCTTAACCAGGTTTTTTTGGCAAGAGGAAAACTAGTCCCCCGACTGAGCTTGGTTTCTCCCAAGATTTTTTTCCCCTCCATTTTTGTTACCAATGGAATTTGGATTCCTTGCCACTGTCGCCTCTGGCTTGCTTAGTTGGGGACACATAATATTCAGTAATATTATTGATTTGACTCTGACTCTATTGGATGAGAAACGAACTGAGCTTGACGATTACATCATTGTTTTCTACAGAGCTGCTTTATAGCTGAATTGAACTAATTTCATTCTTGATGATCTTTACACAGTTATTGAACAAAACTTAATCAACACTGAACTGACTTCAGCGGAACAATGACACTTTTTTTCTTTTTAGAGCTGCTTTACAGCAGAATTGAACTCTGTTTGCAAAATTTAATCATTATCCTGTTTATCCCTGTAAAGCTGCTTCGAAACAATCTCCATTGCATAAAGCACTATATAAATAAAGGTGACTCGACACTTGATGATTCTGTTATGTACTTGGAGCTTATACATAAATCGGTAACACTTTACAATAACAGTAAATGAATAACCATGAACTAATACCTGAATTAATAGTTACTTCAACATGAACTCATGATTAGTTAAGATATGAACTAATCATAAACTAATGAAGAGTGATCCTTAACTACGACAGGAGTCATAAGGATTCATGCATGAAAACAGAAGCCTTAACTACGCGTTAATATATGTTTGATAATTAATGCATTAATTAACATTTAGGGTAAACTAAATCAAACAGCGTCTATAAGAAGAAATAATAAATACTTGGACTTTTAAATAAATTTAAACAATTTATTATTGTCAGAATTTAAACTACTGACATCTGCAGCTTCATTATAAACATTACTAAAAAACAGGATTCAGATTCAGAAGTTCACTCTCCATCCAGACGCAGGCCGTGATCATACTGTACCTCCATTCTCTGAACTTTTGAAAAGTCACACAACATCACTTAACTGGGCTGAATACTTATATAGTTGTGTTAGTACATGTGTATTTGATAGTAAGTTAATAATAAATCACGAGCTGAATTTGGTAAGTAGTTAACAGTGAATTAATTATGATGTGCCCCCTCAAGTAAAGTCATGACATAAGTATGCATTAACAAACCATTATTTGATGTTAGTATATGGTTAGTTAATAATGAGTTAATTATGATTGTGCCCCCTCAAGTAAAGTCATGACATAATGATGCACTTACAAATCATTAACTAATATGAATAAACACTAAGAGTGCCATCCTTATTCCTTTACACCCCGGTACAAAAAAACAAAAATAATAAGTATTTGTATTTTATTTTTATTTATATAATTAAACATATATGGGCTTGAACGCAAGCCATAAACATACATGTAAAGACACACATAAGGCACATTTACATGTAAAACCGATCGCGTCCACAAGCTAATGCTAATCAAATACATTTAAACGACAAAAATACAAATACAGTTAATAACTGCACATAACCTCCTGAAAATCCCAATAAAACATACATGTAAATATGTCATTAATTATTAATTCGGTTTACCAAAGCAGTCAACATTTATTAGTTTAAAATGCCAGCAACACAACAAACGCGCCAAGAGAACACCTAGCGTGCGCCACTAATGGGTGTCCCACCAGAAACAAACCCTACATACTTCAGTTCCAGGAATAAACTATGACTATTTAGCTATGACTAAATATAAATTAACAATAAAAATCAGAAAACGGTTTAGATCAAATTAAATTTATTAGTAGTAGTTGGTCTATTTTCCACATTTGATTAGAAGGATCTATGTAATTAATGGCTAAATAATTATGTGCCATTCCAATTATTTGTCACAAAGCTGCAGATGGCAGATTATGATATTACAGTGTAAATTATGACAATATTAAATCACGTTTAATTCAAATTCCTAGTACTTCTTGTTTACTCTTATGGAGCCTGATTTATTTAGTTTACCCCTAAATGTTAATTAATGCATTAATTATCAAACATATATTAACGCGTAGTTAAGGCTGCTGTTTTCATGCATGAATCCTTATGACTCCTGTCGTAGTTAAGGATCACTCTTCATTAGTTCATGATTAGTTCATGTCTTAACTAATCATGAGTTCATGTTGAAGTAACTATTAATTCAGGTATTAATTCATGACTATTCATGTACTGTTATTGTAAAGTGTTACCCATAAATCACCTTGTACTTTCATTGTATGGGAAAGATAGGTTTGAAGTACATGTTTGGACTAACATGGATAGAGGAATTATTTGCTCAATCTCAAAATTTCACTACATTTTTTACTTTATTATTATTATCACTACTTAAAGGGTAAGTTCACCTAAAAATTAAATTTCTGTCATTAATGACTCACCCTCATGTCGTTCCAAACCCGTAAGACGGAATACATATTAATATATATTTTTTATGAAATCCGAGAGGTTTTTTTTCTTCTTCTTTTTATCCCCCATAGAAAGCAACGTAAGTACCACAAGGTCCAGAAATGTAGTAAAGACAGCCTTAAAATAGTCAATGTGACTACAGTGGTTTAACCTTAATGTTATGAAGTGACGAGAATACCTTTTTTGAGTACTGGACCCCCATCATATCTTAAAGCCATCCTCATGGACCCCCCCAACCCCACCACTCACACTATTCATGCCCTATTTTCCATTCCCATCACAAACATTTTAAACATGCGTATTTCATGGAGTCCAAAAATTGTATACTTGACTTTTTTAATAATATTTGTCAACTAAAATAACATTGATCTTGCCTTTTGTTTTCATTTGCATTAAAATTACACAATAATCAAACACAATAACATTGACTTGTCAAACTAATTTCAGTATATAGAACAGTATTAATACACTTTACTACCATTTGTCCTAGTTAAAATGAACTAATCAACAAGGATTTACATTAAACATACATTAGTATTTTAACAACATGAAATGGATAGTTATTACTCAGTAATAGGCTACTTCTATGCTCTAACCTTCAATTGTATTGCTAGAAATGTCAGTTTATTTACATTTACTACAGCTCAATCTGAAAATAAATGTAATGATTTTATTTTCAATGTGAAATTTGCACTTGTTTGTCACAAATAAGGTTTTGCATTCTGGGGTGAAGTGTGGCAACAGCAGCAACAGCAATAAGGCTTCTCTCCAAGCTGAGTCTGTTTCTTTGTTTTGTCTTTATGTGTGTCATGGCTGAAAATGTGACCTCACACAAATAGGTTGATCCAAAAGGCAGCAGTTCATAAAGAGCACATTTCCCAACATCAGGGTACTCTTTCTCAACATTGCACCAAAACTGTGTCAGTGGTGTCTCTGAAAACATCATCTTCAAACCCCTATCTGAGGACAAATCTATAAGTCTTTCCTGAAGACTAACGGGAGCGGTCTGGGTCCTGGTAGCTGCAAAAGGATTCCTTATCCAGTCAATTTCAGAATTCTGAACCTCAATGTCTGGAAAATATGACTTGAACTCAGAGGAAAGTTTGCTCACGTGTGTCTTATTGTCTGTAGAATGCTGACTTTATCAGCTCCACCTTTTAAAATACACGTTCAGCTGAGGGAAACTACTGACATCCCCATCCTGACATTTCCTATCCCAGAGGTCAATTTTCTCCATGAAACCGGAAACTCGATCATACAGGTGTAGGACAGATATGTCTTTACCTTGCAATTCCAAGTTCAAGTCGTTCAGCCTGCTGAAAACATCCGCCAGGTAAGCTAAGTGGGCCAGCCAGTTGCAGTCATTCAGCAGTGCTGCAGAGAGAAAATCGGCAACTTGCTCCCGTAACTCAAACAGTCTCTGAAGTGTTTTTCCTCTTGAGAGCCATCGCATATCAGTGTGCAGCAGTATGATACTCGGAGCCGACTCCGTCGCACAGTTTTTTAAACACCCTGGCATTCAGTGGTCAGGATTTGATTAAATTAATGATTTTAACAGCATCATTAAGGACTTCGTGTAATTTGGGGCTCATTCGTTTTGAAGCTAAAGCCTCCCTGTGAATTATGCAGTGCATTGTTTTAATGCCAGGGTGTACCTGCTTTACACGAGAGACGAATCCACAGATCCACCCCGTCATTGATGCTGCACCATCCGTGCAGATATGTAAGCAACACTGCCAGTTCAACGAGTGTTCCGTGAAAAAAGATTCCACAACATTAAAAATATCCTCACCGGTGGTTTAGCCCTGCATTGACTTATGCTGCATTCCAGGCAGGTTTTTGAGCCCTTAAGTCATGACTTCAAACCACGACTCACGACTTTGTAGCGTTCCAGACAAGTCACGCCAAACTGCCTGAGCACAAGGAATTGTGGTAGCTAGATGTAAACAAACCAGCATGGCGGACTGTATGGGGCTTATGCTCATTTACAATCATTTCTATCGCCAAAGGTGCTTACTCGAGGGAAACGGAGAAGGAGAAATGGTGCATAAGGCAAGAGAAGCTTTGTTGTTTCGCAGGCTATGTGACGTCAGAGCGCGGAACTGGGAGTACATCGATCTAGTACGAGTTCACGTTCCAGTGCACTTTCACGGGTAGAAGGTTGGAAAAACACGGGTTACGGGTTGCCTGGAATGCGGCATTACAGAACAGAATATGTTCGTTGATATCATTTATGTCCTTGTACCGAACAAATGCAACCAATTGCGATTTGCCACTAATGTCAGTTGACTCATCAAATTGTAAAGCAAAACTTGTAGCCTGTTTTAACTTGTCCACCACTTGGATATCACAACGATATCTTCAGCCATAACGTCAATTCGACAGCATACAGTGTCATTGGATAAAGGCACCGTTTTAATTGCCTTTGCTGCTTTCTTGTCCAGCATTGTTTCAGCGAGGATAGCTGCTGCTGGCACAATTAGTTACTCAGCAATTGAATATGTTTTTTTAGATTTAGCCACAAGCAAAGATACCCCATATGTGAGCATGGAAGAGCTGGACATCTGTGTTGCTGCTTTTAATTTGTCTTGACTCTTTTGGAATTCAGAATATTTTCTGTGGAAAAAATCTGCCTACCTACCGACACGTGAGGAATGTTTAGTTCTCAGATGTCGCTGCAAATTGGACGGTTTCATTGCGAGATTAGACAGGACCTCACCACACAGAAAACATAGTGGTTGTTGGGGCTCAGTCGTTGTTGCTGTGAACCTAAACATTTTTTAATTGTCTTGATATTGACGTGTTTTTGTGTTGTCATTTTTTCTTATCTTTTCTGGTGGGCTGGAATTTTCTTGGTCTGTGTCACATCCACTGGTAGATGGTCCATCAAGGTTTTTAAGCCACCTGTCCATAATGGCTGTTCTGTTTTCCGACGAGCTGGAGGAGTTGTTCCCGCGACTGATTAAAAATATGAAAATGCACCTAGAGTAACTTGAACTTATCAATATTCAATAAAATAACGTGTCAGTTTAGGATAAAACATTTTTGTAATGATTCTACGGACCCCCTGCGATTACGCCACGGACCACTAGGGGTCCGCGTACCCCCGGTTGAGAAACACTGGTATAGACAGTACAGGCTTCCGTGTTCTACGTCAGAACGCCGACACAGTATTGGTTGACACTGTACAGGTGAGCACTACGACACATACATGTGCTGCTGATGCAGGAGTTGGCCAATACGAGTCTACGTTCTGACATAGAACACGGAAGCCTGCACTGTTGAGAAATTGTTGAATAAAATCATTATTTTTGTTTTGTTTTTGCGCACAAAAAGTATTCTCGTCACTTCATAATATTAAGGTTGAACCACTGTAGTCACATTGTCTATTTTAAGGATGTCTTTACTACTTTTTTGGACGCTGAATGTGGTACTTATGTTGCTTTCTATGGGGGATTAAAAAAACAAAACAAAAACCTCTTAATTTGTGTTCCGAAGATGAACGAAGGTCTTACATGTTTGGAACGACATGAGGGTGAGTAATTAATGACAGAAATTTCATTTTTGGGTGAACTAACCCTTTAAAGCTGCTCTATTGTTATGTGATAAGTGGTTACTTCAATACACTATGAGGTACTATCATGAAATACAGCACATTAACACTTGTTCACTTGTCAGGATATAAATTGAGTCTGCAGGTGTCTTACTTAGGTTTTACCCCTGGTACTAATTAAAGAATGATAATTAGGTTTGTTAAATTCAGCTCTTTAAGGTTAGCCTTTGGAATATAACAATCACTGATCACAGACAAAGGCTTATGAGATACAGGTTGACTTTACATAATGAACAGAGATAAAGACATAGTTCTGCCCATGAGGGAATTTAAGGTTATGATTTATAGCTTTCTCACATCTGAAGGAGTTTGTCGTTGCTGCATTAAGGATCTGTTTTTGAAGTGTGATGCCTATTAATGCTTGACAGGTTCTGTAGTTTAGCTCACTGCTTTAATCATCCCAATTTTCAGTCCTCAAACTCTGACCTTGACCAACAAAGCTTTCAGTTTGACTGTGTTCTGTATTATTGGTGTACTAAACACAGAATAACCCTCTGGGGTTGACAAATGCACGTTTTGCTGCATTTTCTTCACATAGCAGCAAAATATACTATAATACTCTGCCATTTATTGTCATACAAGCAATAAATCATTTGAAACGGTAAAAGGTCTACTTTTGTGTCAACTTACAAAAAAAAAAATAGTGCTTTTGTAAAATAAAGAAAACAAACAGGGTGTGCATTCTGCCGTCTCTGTCTCCTTGAACTTCTTTCTTGAGCATGTCTCTAAAATAAAACAAAACTTGTCACACCAACATAAGCAACATATTGTGACGTTTTGCACTTTCTCAGGAGAAACAGACAGGAGACGAGGATCTGGTTTGCAAGCACCCAACGGGCTGTGGTTTATTTCCTGAATGTTTGCAAACTAAAACGTGTCTTAACTTTCCCCAAAAATAACAAAATGCAGAAAGAGCTTGACTAACTTTTCTTCCGCCCCGCTCACGTCCAAATCACTTCTTCACTTCAACTCACTGCTCTTGCCCCTGAGTTGCTCCTCACTCTTTCCCTCCTGGACACCTCCTCCCAACAGCAGGTGAATCAAGTAAACACATTTATAACAGAGAATAAACAGTGTCATTGCCACAATATCTTTATAAAAATTTAAGTGTCTAATTATAAATGATCTAATTCAAAACAAAAACAAATATTATCTTTTTATGTCATCTGTATGAAAAGTGAGAGATGTCAGTCATTATTGTATCAGCTCATTATCCGCTAATGTAAACACACCTACTGACAGCGTGCTCTATTCAAACGCTAATGTTTTGAGGCGATCCATGCAAACAGTGTCAACGGCCACATCAACTCGGTAAAATATACTTTACTTCAACTTGGTATGCAGTGAGGAATAATCCTGGAATACTTTACCTCAGAAGGAGGGTTAGTTCACCCAAAAATAAAAATTCTGTCATTAATTGCTCTCCCTCATGTCGTTCCACACCCGTAAGACCTTTGTTCATCTTCAAAACACAAATTGAGATATATTTGATGAAATCTGAGTTTTTTTTTTAACCATGTCTTTACTACTTCTCTGGAACTTGAATGGGGTAATTTTGTTGCTTTCTATGAAGGATAAAAATAACCTCTCGGATTTCATCAAAAATAAAATTTTTGTTTTGAAGATGAACGAAGGTTTTACAGGTTTGGAATGACATGAGGGTGAGTAATTAATGACAGAAATTTCATTTTTGGGTGAACTAACCATGTTTATTTAATTTTTCTGTTTATTCTAATCTGTTTATTTGTGCTATCATTTGCAATATTTATTTTTTTCTTATTTTATTACTGATTGTTTACTTTTTTTGTAAATTTAGTTCAGATTCAAACAAAGCCTCCCTGTGCTGTGTGAAAGCTATAGATCTAAATGTAATGCAGCACTTTTCATGATTAGTTAACCTTGAGAGCTGCAATAGTAAAAACATACTAAAAGTTTTCGAGAGAGTAATACTTAGCTACTTCAAATGTTATCCAATCATAGCAGTGGGCGTTTACACTGAAGTCTCACAGCAGATACGCCCCTTAAAACAGAGCTTTCAAATAAGAGGGCTAAAATCAGGGTAGAAAAAAAAAAATTCTAAAAAGCATACTAACATTATAAGTGCACCCCAGGAAACATTATAAAACAATAAAATAACGCAGTTCATGACCCCTTTAATAAAAATCAATCCAATGTATACAGGGCAATGCAAAGACTTTCTCATGGGCATCAGGTGTACTCACACTAGGCGATCTTAACCATGCCTGAGCACATTTGACCCCCAGAGTCTGGTTTGTTTGACTAGTTTGTTTGACTAGTTCATTTAACCATCCTTGGCCTGCTAGGAAGAGGCAAGTTCAACTAAATTGGGCTCGGGTGTGGCACGCATGTAGTGTGAGCACTAACCGCGCCGGAGCACGGAACAGCTACTACTTTTGTGTGCACTGCTGTCATCATTATGACAGAAAACATCTTCTATTACTACTTGAATAGTACACTTTTCAATTAATTTAAATAAATTGAGTATATTTAGGTTTATAACAGGTCTGGTTCTCACCTTATTGATGAACGGGAATTGTAGTTTGTGAGTAAAGCTATAAATTCCTCCGTCGATGTGAGCTGCGTCCGTAATAATATTCTGATATGTGCAGACCAAACAAGTGAAAATCGCTGCATGGCAGAAATTATAAATCTATAAGGCAGTCTATTAGTGAAAGTGCTTTTCTTTCTGTTTTCTTCAAAACAAAAAGTTGCATCATAAATTACGTAAGCGTGCTCTGGCCTGGAACATTAGGTGCAATGTGAGTGCAGACCAGTGGGGGAGGGGGGCAATCGCACCACAGCATGGTACAAAGCAACCGTCTGTCAGTCAAGTCCGAAGCAAGACGCAACCCATAGCAACGTGTTATGGCAACGACATCTCAGTCTGATGGCAGATAAAAATAAAGAGTAAATAAATTATGTTTTATTAACACAGATTGGGAGGAGTATGTTCAGATTATCAACCCAATATGCTCGGGGGTATACAGCCGCTCTGTCCCACGAGAGAGCATTTTCCAGCATCCTTCCACCAACCCTACTCAACTCTCTCAATTATTTGTATCCCAGTCAGGGAGGGGAGTACTCTGGGTTCTGGCCAAATTCTGAGCTTGGAACCCTCCCCTTAGACAGGACGCCAAATATGCATAACTTTTACTCCATTTAAGTGTGAATTCGTGAAAAAACTTTCAAGTGATTTGTTACAAAAATGTGCATCATATATGCTAAACACGGAAGCTCAAACATGTGTGACGCACTAGAACAGACCTCATTTGGTTCTCACACATTACACGCACAGTTGAGCTTCTTCATTTCCTTTTAATGGCAGTTTGCAAACCCACATGAAGGTGCATACCACTACTTACTTCACAACACCTGTGTGACAGCTGATGTAAAATAAAGGCAGGGAACTCAGACTAGTTTTACACAAAACAGGCAGAGGAGGTGGGAGTGGGAGGCAGGGTGGGAACATCAAAACTACGGGTTCAGTGCAGATAACAGGGTCTGGCTCAGTGCAAGGAACAGAAACAGGCACTATACACTCACTCTCCCAGTCTATGAGCAGTTTGTCAGCCGTTGTCAAGGGGGCTGGGCTCCACAACATCCCTTCATACTCCACCAGTAATCCCAGGGGCACAGGCAATGTTGCCGGCTCACACACCTGGTCAGACAATCCGTCGGGCTCAGGTTCTGGGAAGATCCTGGGCTCAGTCCTGGTTGCTGACACTTTGATCGAGGCGGGCTCAGGTTTTGCCGTCACTGGGGCTTGTGTGCTGTTCTCCTCCTTGTGGAAATGTTGTGGAGGAGTACCCACTCCACATAATCCATGAAAGTCCCTAGAGCCTTGTTTCCAGGCAAGCGTGCTCTTGCCTCCACATTGAGGCTTGTCCAGAAAAGCACACACAGGCAGTCGTCATCATAATGGACGCAATGGCAAAGGTCCGGAAATGCCTGTGTGCCTCTCTAGGGACTGGTTCCCCTGTGAAAGGAGGATTCTTTTCGCTGCCGCTAGATCCATCTTAGGTCTGTTATTCTGTCACGTCTGGGTTGCAAAGATGAGGAAAATGGAAAACACACAGGAATAAACTTTGACATTAACTGAACAATCAAACATATTGCGATGATAAAGGACAATGAACAGAACAAAACACAGGGCATGGGGAGACCAAACTAATTAACACTCTGAGGTCTAAAAGTATCGCCGGCGATACCACCGCGGTTTTTTTCTTACCAGTGTGAAAGAGACTCAAAATACTCCGTCAATGTTGCACATACAATTAAGAGTTATATACCATTTTAATCTGTGGAATATCTTCTTTCATTTGTGTACACTCAGAGTAAAAACAAAATGTTGTGCTTTTTGTAAAATAAAGAAAACTAACATGATATGTGATCTCTCGTCTCCCTCTGAACGAAGTCCAATCTGATAGTTCTCAGAAAATTAACTGTAACTTAGTGAATTCTAATGACAAAAAAATTTGACTTACGTCTAAAGAAACGTTGAAATGTCAGGTTTTAAATCGTGCAAGTTAAATAGAAAACGTCTCGGGTTACAGATGTAACCCCTGTTCCCTGAGTAAGGGAACGAGACGCTACGTCGAATGACGTGATGGGAACCCTCTGCATTTTGTGTTCGTGAAGCACCTCTGTATCCAACCAATGAGGAAACGTGACGTCAGAGGCGGGTGACGTCATGGACCAGGAAACTATAAAGCATACCCAGAACAAAGAACGCTAGCTTCTGGAATATGTCTGAAGCAAGACGCTCACAGGTATGCCGGGGGTACGGCAACGTGGGAACTATCGACGCTACGTCGAATGACGTGATGGGAACGCTATCCCAACTACGCCGTATCACCAAGTACCTGTATGTTATCTTGTAGACAGAACTGAGGACCCCAGAGAGGAGCAAACGTCCAGGTTGTAAAACCTAATAAATGTGTGCTGGGATGACCATCCAGCAGAACCACATATGTAATTAATGGATACTCCTGATATTAAGGCCTTTGAGGCCGCCATACCCCTAGTCGAGTGAACACGGACAGCTAATGGAGATGGCTGTCCGGCCGCCTCATAAGCAAGTGAGATAGCCTCGACCACCCACTTGCTCATTCTCTGCTTAGATGCTGGACCTCCTTTCTTATGAGACCCGTAACACACAAACAATTGATCTGTTTTGCCCCACAGGGCAGCTCTGTGGACATATGCATCTAAAGCCCTCACTGGGCAGAGCAGATTGAGTTTCTCCTGATCCGAAGTTGTAAATGGAGGAAGATAGAAGACCTTAAGTACGATGGGACCTGGGACGTTGGTGGGGACCTTAGGCATATAGCCTGGTCCAGTGTGCAGGAACGCTTTGACCATTCCAGGTGCGAATTCCAAACACAAAGAAGCAGCTGAAAGTGCTTGAAGATCTCCTATTCTTTTAAGAGATGAAATAGCCTGTAGAAATATGGTCTTTAAGGGTGAGGAATTTCTCTGAAATTTCCTCTAGTGGTTCGAAGGGAGCCTCAGCTAACCCTTCTAATACCACGGCCAAGTCCCAGGCCGGAGTCCTTGTACGTACTGAAGGCCTCAGCCTCAGAGTACCACGGAGGAAGCGTATAAAAAAGGGGGGGGCTCGACCTACCGAGGAATCCCCCAGAGGAGCATGGCCGAAATGGCCGCAAGATAAACCTTCAAGGTTGAAGGGGATAAAACCATCCGAGAACTTGTCTTGGAGAAATTTAAGCACAAGGCTAATAGATGAGTGGACAGGGTCCACATTGCTTTGTCTACACCAAGTAGAGAACAGTTTTCATTTATACGCATACAACTTCCTCGTGGAGGGAGCTCTGGAGTGGAGTATGGTCTCCACAACCTCAGTTGGGAGACCAGCATCTATGAGCCTGGCCCCCTCAGAGGCCAGGCCCACAGTCTCCGTAGTTCTGGGCGTGGATGAATTATCATGCCGCCCGCTTGAGACAGGAGGTCCTGCCTGAGAGGAAGCTCCATCAGGGAGCCATCTAGAAGTGACACTAGGTCTGAGAACCATATTTTGGTTGGCCAGTACAGGGCTATCAATATTAGACTGACCCCTTCCTGGCGTACTTTCTCCAGAACTCCCGGGAGCAGAGCGAACGGGGAAATGCATACAGACGCAGCCTCGGCCACGTACCATGGCATCCAGACCCAATGGTGCTGAATGAGATAGGGAGAACCACAGCGGACACTGGGTTGATTCCCCTGAAGCAAATAGGTCGATTTCAGCTCGGCCTCGGCCCCTGCCTCGACAGGGCGTCTGCTCCCACATTTTAATGCCCTCAGGTCTGGGAGGAAGTATTTTACTGCAAAAAACACCACCATCATCTCCAGCCGATTTATGTGCCAGGAGAGCTGATGGTCCTCCCAGAGACCCTGAGCTGAGCGACCACTCATGATCGCCCCCCAGCCCGTGAGGGAAGCATCTGTCGTTAGCATTACGCGACGACAAGGAGTTCCCAACACGGGTCCCTGGGACAGGAACCAAGGCTTTTTGCACATGACCAGAACAAGAAGGCATCGCCACGTGACTTTGATCATGCGAAAAGGATTTCCCCTCGGAGAAAACCCCTTGGTCCTGAGCCACCACTGTAAGGGTCTCATGTACAGGAGGCCAATAGTAATAACGTTGGACGCAGCTGCCATCAGACCCAACAGTCTCTGAAACTGTTTTACAGTGAGTGACTGGCCTAACTTCACCCCTTTCACGGCCCCGAGAATGGAATTCACACGAGCAGGGGTCAATTGCGCCTGCATCGTGGTGGAATCCCAGATTACACCTAGGTAGTTTGCAACCTGACTCGGGACCAGCACACTCTTTTTGGCATTGAGCCTCAACCCAAGGCTTTTCATGTGCGACAGAACAACATCTCGATGTTGAACTGCCAGACGTTCCGTTTGAGCTAATATCAACCAATCGTCGATATAGTTCAGTACGCGGATGCCCTGGAGTCTCAG
>RJVU01063416.1:674786-702388 GCA_003731715.1 Anabarilius grahami | reverse complement strand
CATATTTGCTTAGCGTCCTATACTATTAAACATAGTAGTATCACATAGATGAGATATACATACAGTATATATTTTGCCAAAAGTATTGGGACACCCCTCCAAATCACTGAATTCAGATGTTCAAATCACTTCCATGGCCACAAGTGTATAAAATCAAGCACCTAGGCATGCAGACTGCTTCTACAAACATTTGTGAAAGAATGGGTCGCTCTCAGGAGCTCAGTGAATTCAAGTGTGGTACCGTGATAGGTTTCCACTTGTGCAATAAGTCCATTCATGAAATTTCCTCACTACTAAATATTACATGGTCAACTGTTAGTGGTATCATAACAAAATGGAAGCAATTGGGAACAACAATAACTCAGCCACAAAGTGGTAGGCCACGTAAAATCACAGAGTGGGGTCAGCGCATGCTGAGGCGCACAGTGCG
Source organism: Anabarilius grahami (assembly GCA_003731715.1). Classification (NCBI taxonomy): domain Eukaryota; kingdom Metazoa; phylum Chordata; class Actinopteri; order Cypriniformes; family Xenocyprididae; genus Anabarilius; species Anabarilius grahami. The sequence continues at coordinate 701,958 of RJVU01063416.1, read as the reverse complement.
CAGAAGTCGCCAACTTTCTGCAGAGTCAATAGCTACAGACCTCCAAACTTCATGTGGCCTTTAGATTAGCTCAAGAACAGTGCGTATAGAGAGCTTCATGGAATGGGTTTCCATGGCCAAGCAGCTGCATCCAAGCCTTACATCACCAAGTGCAATGCAAAGTGTCGGATGCAGTTGTGTAAAGCACGCCGCCACTGGACTCTAGCGCAGTGGAGACGTGTTCTCTGGAGTGACGAATCGCGCTTCTCTGTCTGGCAATCCGATGGACGAGTCTGGATTTGGTGGTTGCCAAGAGAACAGTACTTGCCTGACTGCATTGTGCCAAGTGTAAAGTTTGGTGGATGGGGGTTATGGTGTGGTGTTGTTTTTCAGGGGTTGGATTTGGCCTCTTAGTTCCAGTGAAAGGAACTCTTAATGCTTCAGCATACCAAGACATTTTTGACAATTTCATGCTCCCAACTTTGTGGGAACAGTTTGGGGGTGGCACCTTCCTGTTTCAACATGACTGCGCACCAGTGCACAAAGCAAGGTCCATAAAGACATGGATGAGCAAGTTTGGTGTGGAGGAACTTGTCTGGCCTGCACAGAGTCCTGACCTCAACCCAATAGAACACCTTTGGTATGAATTAGAGCGGAGACTGCGAGCCAGGCCTTCTCGCCAACATCAGTGCCTGACCTCACAAATGCGCTTCTAGAAGAATGGTCAAAAATTCCCATAAACACACTCCTTTTTTTTTCTTTTTTTCAGTAGGAAAGGTGTCATTTAAGCGGTCGCTAAAGTAATAATTAACAATATTTACAACGGAAGTGATTCAATCAAAAACCAACTTTAGCTCGATAATAATTTTCTTATTGTCACTGTGAAGCTGCTTTGAAACAATATGTATTGTGAAAAGCGTTGTATTAATGAAGATAGTGTGAGGATGTATATGACGCCATGATTATGTAGTTGTGTGAACTTGAATGTATACGTTTACAGTATATACATGGCATGAATGAAATTGGAGTATTTACATTACCAGCACATAATTCAAAACTATTTTGTGTAAGTGTGAGACTGTATGCATGTGTACATAATTTGTATTCATCAGTGTTGAAATTGATTCAAGTAAAAACGGTGAAGAAGCATCGCGGGTGTAAGTTTATTCATTTAATATAATAATTTACAGTATTATTACAATGTTGAACTCCATCATATCGCCAGGATGATAATCCTCCGGTCTATAATGAACGCGTTTTTCGAAGCAGATGCAGAAGTGAAGTCCGTCTCTTCACCTGCACAAACACACACCGGCACAGAAGATAGCAGCATCCTTTTTCGTGTTATTAAACCTCTGGACTCGATGTCCTGACAGGCTGGAGTTTGTTCAACCTCCACAGACACAATAATTTACCATGACGATGATAAATAGAATACAAAAACTACCGAAAACACACTGATTCACGACCGCTGTCACTGAATACCAGGCCAACTCTGCACTGAATCAACACAGAGCTCGGCGAACGACTCCCTTTAGTGACGTAAAATGACGCGACGCTGAAAAAAAAGAGGTTTTTATAGAGACCGTCACTTTATCTACTAAATTCATGCCCTTATGTCCTGCAAAAAATTTTTAAACCCTGCAGTACCTTTTTATATGGTCTCTTTTTACAAGGTTATATATTCATCTCGAAAAAAATTTTTAACCTGCAATATGCACTTTAAGTTTATTGCTACCTAGTGATAAGGCATACAGATCGTATAACATAGATCACCAGACGCTTTAAGTCATTCTCTTTTTCTCAGATTTTTAGCTATAACACCATGAGTCTGTATTAATTTGATAGTATAATTCATTTTATGTTTTACTAGCTGTTATTTCATACCTCATAAGATTTGAAAAAAACAAACTAGTATTACAAATAAATAATTTACTTCAAAAGATTGTTTTAGTCAATGACATTCATGCTTGTTTCTTCGCAGCACACATAACTTGTTGTAGTAGGCGTAATTTGCAAGTGCATGGTTTGTAGTATTGCAGGACGCAGACAAACCCTTCTCGGGAGTGCCGGAGCGGTTATATGTATATGGTAACAATACTGTCACCGACACGTCAGGCTCCAACATCCACCAATCACAGCGCACTCAATCACCGGAGTACTGATCACCGCCACCTGCATGTCATTATCACACTCATCAGCACCACTACAAAGAGCACTCACACACAGCACTCCATGTCCGGTCTCGTTCGCAGATACTCACGTTGATGCTTACCTCAAAGGACTCCCCGATCTCTACTTACCTGTCTCATGTGTATCCCGTTCTCCCAGTGTGTGCCTTGTCCTTGTGTGAGTGCTCCTTTGTCTCCAGCGATCTCCAGCTCCAGCGATTCCAAAGACTCAATCATCTGAAAACAGAAAGGACTGTAACTATCTCTATTCATCTCAATCATCAACATCATAACATCCCTTCACCTCTGCACTGCTGTTTATGCTCACTGGTTCAAATAAAGACTGCTTACTTGTACATCTCTGTGTCCGACCCCTCTGTAACGTAACAAATACATTTGTGCATTATACATTATGGTAACTACTACAACTGGTAACACTTTAGTATAGGGAACATATATAAACTATTAACTAAAATTTTTCCCTTAATAAACTCCTATTTTACTGCTTATTAATAGTTAGTAAGGTAGTTGTTAAGTTTATCAACTTGGATATCTTATCTCTTAACACAACAAAAATGAGAAAACAGCAAGCTTTTTTATAGAAAGCATAAGAAAAGCGTCTGATCATAACAACATGGTTATGTTAGCACGAGCTCTGCAAATTAGCACTCCAGTCACGTCATGTTTATTTATATAGCACTTTATTCAATAGATTGCTTAAAATCAAGCACAAACAAAGCACAACTTCATTTTGTACTATAAAGTGGCTATCCAGTGTGTTCATGTTTTAACCCGCGGAGATCTTACCTCAACGAACTCAAACACAGAAATGAGTCAAAGAAGCGCTCCACGCGAGTGAAGGCGGAACCTCAGCGCACACCTCCTATTTCGTTATCGTCACGGACCAATGGTAGTACGAAGGTGTTTTGCAGCTGGAGCAAACTTTTCCTGAAAGTTCACTTTAGCAAGCCGTTTTGAACTTCCAAAAAGAACACAAAACGAACTTCGTTTTGGCCTGATTTTGTTTGAAATGACATCACATCAGTTCATTCTTCGATTTCGTTTGAAGTATATCAAGGCCTTTATAGAACTGAAGTTAAAAGATACTCTGTTTTCTTTCCATTCTCCATGTCTTATAATCCATCCACACTTACAGTACCTGTATGCGGCAGAACTGTCAGCGGGAGCACCAAGTGTGTCCGACTGCACCCCGCAGTATTACAAACCATGCCCCTTCCTCAAGTTATGCCCCCTACAATGAAACAGCCATTCAGGATGTCATCAGAGCCCCTTTCTCTGAAATTGCTGATGTCTTCACTAGTACTGCTCTTCTTCTACTTCCCTTTCCTAGCTTTTTAGGCTTAAGTTTATTGCTACCTAGTGATAAGGCATACAGATCGTATAACATAGATCACCAGACGCTTTAAGTCATTCTCTTTTTCTCAGGTTTTTAGCTATAACACCATGAGTCTGTATTAATTTGATAGTATAATTCATTTTATGTTTTACTAGCTGTTATTTCATACCTCATAAGATTTGAAAAAAACAAACTAGTATTACAAATAAATAATTTACTTCAAAAGATTGTTTTTGTCAATGACATTCATGCTTGTTTCTTCGCAGCACACATAACTTGTTGTAGTAGGCGTAATTTGCAAGTGCATGGTTTGTAGTATTGCAGGACGCAGACAGACCCTTCTCTGGAGTGCCGGAGCGGTTATATGTATATGGTAACAATACATTTGTGCATTATACATTATGGTAACTACTACAACTGGTAACACTTTAGTAAAGGGAACATATATAAACTATTAACTACAATTTTTCCCTTAATAAACTCCTATTTTACTGCTTATTAATAGTTAGTAAGGTAGTTGTTAAGTTTAGATATTGGGTAGGATTAAGAATGTAGAATAAGGTCATGCAAAATAAGGCCTTAACATGTGCTTAATAAGTACTAATAAATAGCCAATATTCTAGTAATAAGCATGCTAATAAACAACTAGTAAAAAGTTGTAATATTTTATTATACGTATTTGTACTTTTACTTAAGTACTTGATTTGTGTACTTTGTCCACCACTGTGTAAATTAGATCAAGTAATATTTACAAATGGCAAACTCCTGTACTTCCACAACCATTTTGAAAGTACTTTATAATATGTTATAATAAAGAATGTTTCATATACTATAAATACACAGAATAAATTTTCAATGTGATAAAAAAGAAATCACTTGATTTCCTGTATATAGTGGCAGCTATGTTGCACAGTAGAACAGTATAAATGGTGTGAAAGTGCAATGTGAGTCTGCTGTTGCAGAGATGCTTTCACTGCACACACAGGCAGGTGCAGCATGTGTGCAAAAGGCCTAATCCCCACATCATCCAGCCATTAATTATTGATTCTGCATTTAATTTGAAAGTCAGATAGACCCAAAGTCACAGAGATGAATACCGTTTAATCATTTATGCAGGTCATTCAAAGGTAATAATAATATTGTTGATTAATATATGTTGTGCAGCTTGGCATACCTGATTCCTTTCCTCCTTTCCTTTTGAAATGTATGGCATACTGAGAACTGTGGAGGAGTTCATATCAAATGTGAGGTCTTTTCAAAGGTTATGGGCACTTTTCACCAATGTTCCATTTTCAGTTAAACTGGAGTGCTGTTGGAGCTGTGGCTTAGCAGTTAGAGTACAGGAGATGCAGGCTCAATTCTGGTGTCTGTTCTAATGTGTGACAGAGAGATATTATCAGCGTAGTTGGAAACAATGGGTGGGTGATGCACATGCTTACAACACATACACTGTAAGAACATTTGCACTCACAGTGATGCAACTTTCAATCCAAGAAGAAATGCAAGAAATGCACATACAAGATTAGTTTTGCATTGTTACACCAAATAAGAGTTTGATCAAAAGTATTTCACATGTCACGGGACATTTTTAGGCCATCTTAAAACAGGTAATACTGTAAAAGGTTATGTTACTTATTAGTCATGTTATTTGTTACCACTACTGAGCTCTAAATTAGCTTTTTGTTGTTAATATCAATAAACGTTGACCTTTATTTACTTTATAATTTTTTTTTATTAAGCACTATTTCTCTCTCCCAGCATTTGCTTTCCTGTGCTGCTGTGGACTGTGGCATGGGATATCACAACCTTACAGTGTAGCAACTTTTGATATCCATCAAGCTCTAATTTACTCCCAGTGTATCCGCCGCTTTGCACGGGCCATCAGTTGGTGGTGGTAAGAGGATACAATAAGAGAGTGTCCAAGGCGGCTCATGAAGGGCACAGCAATCCATCACTTGAACCCATGATGGATCATTCTAGCATATGCAATGAATAGAAACGCAAGGCCGAAAACACACTGAGGTAATATGAGAAGGAATATACTTTACATCCATTTAGTCATCCCAGAGTCTGTAAGGCAAGGCAAGCACAGAGGTACAGTGTCTAGCAAACGTTAACATTCCTCTTTTCTCTGATATTCTACTTCCTGCTTCTCTAAACTGCTCCTAAACAGTAAAATTACTTCATGATATATGGAATCTTATTTTCTTAGATTGTATTGTATTATAGAAAAAAATTCCTAAAAAATCCTATAAAGACTAACCAACGACTTAATTAGGTGCACCTGTTCAACTGCTTGCTAACAGAAATACACTGTATTGCGAAAAGTATTGGGACACCCCTCCAAATCATTGAATTCAGGTGTTCCAATCACTTCCATGGCCACAGGTGTATAAAACAGGCACCTAGGCATGCAGACAAACATTTGTGAAAGAATGGGTCGCTCTCAGGAGCTCAGTGAATTCAAGCGTGGTGCCGTGATAGGCTGCTACCTGTGCAATAAGTCCATTCGTGAAATTTCCTCACTACTAAATATTCCACGGTCAACTGTTGGTGGTATCATAACAAAGTGGAAGCAATTGGGAACAACAGCAACTCAGCCACGAAGTCACAGAGCAAAATAATCTTATTTCAAACCAAAAATAAGATATATAATCTTGTTTTCAGTTTGGATTAAGATTATTTTGATTACCCCACTGGCAGATTATTTTGCTTGTTTTAAGGAAAAAACTCACTTAATTTTGACATATTTTTCCTAAAAACAAGAAAATAATTTTTACTTGTCAAGAAAATGCTTCTTGATCTAAGAATTTTTAGATATTTGGACTGGCAACAAGACAAAAATTCTAAGTAAGAACAACATTTTTTGCAGTGTTCCAGTGAAAGGAACTCTTAATGCTTCAGCATACCAAGACATTTTGGACAATTTCATGCTCCCAACTTTGTGGGAAGAGTTTGGGGATGGCCCCTTCCTGTTCCAACATGACTGCGCACCAGTGCACAAAGCAAGGTCCATAAAGACATGGATGAGCGAGTTTGGGGAGGAACTTGACTGGCCTGCACAGAGTCCTGACCTCAACCCGATAAAACACCTTTGGGATGAATTAGAGATGGAGACTGCGAGCCAGGCCTTCTCGTCCAACATCACTGCCTGACCTCACAAATGCGCTTCTAGAAGAATGGTCAAACATTCCCATAAACACAATCCTAAACCTAGTGAAAAGCATTCCCAGAAGAGTTGAGGCTGTTATAGCTGCAAAGGGTGGGCCAACCCTACAGATTAAGAATGGGATGTCATTAAAGTTCATGTGCACATAAAGGCAGGCTTCCCAAAACATTTGGCAATATAGTGTATCTAATCAGCCAATCACATGGCAGCAACTCAATGCATTAAGGCATGGGCTGCATCCGAAAACCTAGGCAGCTGACTCATTGCCTCGCTGCCCTATCAGGCAATGACTTGTAAGGCAGTGTTTGTGCACGAGGGCACCTCACAAAACTGATTTTGGACTTCTGAGGCAATGTAACAGTTTAATAATCTACAATAGCACAAGCTTTGGTGAGAACTAAACAAATATTTAATTACTACAGTAGTAATTTCTCAATAGAAATGACATCAAAAGTGGAACATGTTGTTCAAAAACGTACATTTACACACAAACTGACCAGCAAATGCAACTTTCGGATGCCATTTTTTTGTTCTAGCTCAACTGTCACAGAATGGAAAGCACAGGATTGTGGGATATCAAATGCAGCGAAGGATACATCTATGCTGCCTTCAAAAATCGATCAGATGAAGGTATTTCAGGAGACAGGAAGTGAAGCTAACACTGGATTTGGACGTGCCTTGATGCCTACCTTGAAATGTGTCCTCCGAAGGCAGCATTTTCCAGTTTTCGGACGCAGCCATGGTCAAGACAGTCTGCTAAAGGTGATTTTGAACGTTTCCTGGTTGTTGGTGCCAGACAGGCACTGAGTATTTCAGAAACTGCTGATCTACTGGAATTTTCATGCCAAACCATCTCTATGGTTTACAGAGAATGGTCTGAAAAAGAGAAAATATCCAGTGAGCTGCAGTTCTGTGGGCGAAAATGCTTTGTTGATGAACCACTCGTTACAGCCGAGATATGCATAAGAGCATCTCTGAATGCACAACACATCTAAACTTGAAGCAGAAGGGCTACAGCAGAACGAGACCACATCGGGTGCAACTTCTGTCAGCTAAGAACAGGAAACTGAGGCTACAATTCGCACAAGCTCATCAAAAATGGACAATAGAAGATTGGAAAAATGCTGCCTAGTCAGATGAGTCTTGATTTCTGCTGTGATATTCAGATGGTAGGGTCAGAATTTGGTGTAAACAACATGAGAGTATGGATCCATCCCTTAGTACAAAATGAACATCGTTTAAACATCACAGCCTACCTGAGTATTGTTTTAATGTTCATCTTTTAATGGCTACTTCCAGAAGGATAATGTGCCATGTCATAAAGCTCAAATAATCTAAAACCAGTTTCTTGAACATGGCAATGAGTTCAAGTCAAGTCAAGTCAAATTTATTTATATAGCGCTTTTTACAATTGGTAATTGTTTCAAAGCAGCTTTACATATTAGAAGCACAGAAAAAAGATAAGTGGTTAAAAATAAGCTGTACAAGCAAGCGTGGTAATATGTAACATATACAAGATGGTGCTACATTAAGCCAATGTCGGCTGACTCCCAGGGGTGGANGCTGGATGTCTCGGTCGCTTGCCGGCGCCTGGGGCAAGGGTGATGTGCGGGACGCTGTACCTCGCGGTGGATCTACGAATGCCAGGCAGCAAAGTCTCCACAGCTTCCCGATCTGGCGAGGACAGATCAGAATAACATACATCGGATAAATCCGCCATTAGATCGACAAGGAAGGTTAGTTTAGAGGGAAAAAAATAAAAATAATAGACGGTAGCTAGCCGGCTAGCGGGCTATGGCTGACACTAGGTGGTAGATTACTAGCAATAAATCGTTCCGTTCAGTAATACTATGCAATAGGTTAAGTAATCTAGTGAAAAACAAGAAAATTATATTATGTGAATAGGAATAAAGAGAAGGATTTAGGATAAACTCCACGAAGCTCCGAGCGTAGGTCAGACAGCAGGCAGCAGCGTTGAACCGGAACCGAAGTATAGTTCACTATACTTAAATGGTCTCCACAGTCACCAGATCTCAATCCAGTAGAGCACCATTGGGATGTGATGGAACAGGATATTCACATCATGGATGTGCAGCTGACAAATCTGTAGCAACTGCATAATGATATCATGTCAATATGGACCAAAATCTCTGAGGAATTCTGCATTTTAGGCAGACAGTGTACATGAAATAATGGCATCAGAGAACCATATGTCTCCCTGGGGATCATGTCACAATATACAGACAAAACACTATGGAACATTTTCAGTATTTGCAGTTGAGCTCAAAAGTTTACACACCTCTTGCAGAATATGCAAAAATGTTTTTTAATTTAGTACTGTTCTGAATAAACTATTTCACATAACAGATGTTTACATGAAGTCCACAAGACAAAAACATAAATAAATAAATAGCTGAATTTATAAAAATGACCCTGTTCAAAAGTTTACATACCCTTGATTCATAATACTGATCATCGTTACCTGGATGATCCACAACTATTTGTTTGTTTTGTGATGGTTGTTCATGAGTCCCTTATTTGTCCTGAGCAGTTAAACAGAGCTCTGTTCTTCAGAAAAATCCTCCATGTCCTGCAAATTCTTTGATTTCCCAGCATGTTCTGCATATTTGAACCCTTTCCAACAATGACTGTATGATTTTAAGATCCATCTTTTCACACCGAGGACAACTGAGGGACTCAAACACAACTATTAAAAAAGCTGCAAACATTCACTGATGGTCCAGAAGGAAACAATGCATTAAGAGTCAGGGGGGTGAAAACTTTTGAACAAGATGATGTGCAAGTTTTTCTTATTTTGTATAAAGATCTTTTTTTTTTTTTTTTTAGTACTGCCCTTCGGAAGCTACAAAAGATACTTAAGTGTTTCCCAGAAGACAAAAAAAGTGCAATTTATCTTGTTCATCCAATTCAAAAAGTTTACATCCCCGGCTCTTAATACATCATGTTTCCTTCTGGAGCATCAGTAAATGTTTGCAGCTTTTTTAATAGTTGTGTTTGAGTCCCTCAGTTGTCCTTGGTGTGAAAAGATGGATCTCAAAATCATACAGTCACTGCTGAAAATGGTTCAAATGTGCAAAAGATGCTGGAAAATGTCTCAGGTTACGTATGTAACCAAACGTCTCGTTCTCTCTCAGGGAACCATGGTTACATAACCTGAGACATTCCCTTTCAAGGGATTTCGCGCTCCGTCAAAGATGTTGTGGGAACCTTAATACGCACGCTGTCATAATAACAAGTACCTGTCTAAGACAAGAGCACCCGTGACCCCGGGGTCGAGGCCAGATCCAGGTTATAAAACCTCACAAACGTATGCGGTGAGGACCCCCCTGCCGAATCACAGACTTCTTGAAGGGAAACACCCAAAAGCAAAGCTTTAGAAGCAGCCATTCTCCAAGTTGAGTGGGCCCGGACCATCAAAGGTGAAGGCTGGCCGGCTGACTCGTAAGCAAGTGATATAGCCTCAACTATCCACTTGCTCATAGTCTGCTTAGATGCAGGATAACCTTTCTTTGGGAACCCGAAACACACAGAGTTGATCAGTTTTACGCCACAGGGCAGCTCTGTGGACGTACACATCATATTTAACTTCTCCTGATCTAAGTTCTGAAATGGAGGCTGATAGAAGGCCTGCAGCATAACAGGGCTTGCCACATTAGTGGGAACCTTGGGAACATAACCTTCCTTAGGAAATAAGAAGGCTTTTACCATGCCTGGTGCAAAATCAAGGTAGGAAGGGGATACCGACAATGCTTGCAACTCTCCAATTCTCTTGAGAGACGAAATAGCGAGGAGGAACACAGTCTTGAGAGTCAGGAACTTCTCGGGTACCTCCTCAATAGCCCAGGGAAAGGCCTTCTAAAACTACGGCCAAATCCCAAATCGGCATCCTCGAACGTGCCACAGGCCTCAGCCTCAGAGTACCACAAAGGAAGCGAGTTACCCATGTGTGTCTCCCAATCGACATACCATCTAAAGAAGTGTGGTAAGCAGTGATGGCCACCACATACACCTTTAAGGTGGATGGGGATAACCCTGCAGAGAATCAGGAACTCCAGTACTGTACCAACTGGGCAGTTAGCTGGGTCCAGCATTCGACTCCTGCACCATAAAGTGAAAACCTTCCACTTCAGGGCATACAGCCTCCTCGTGGAGGGAGATCTGGAATGGAGTATGGTCTCTACAACCTCGTTAGAGAGACCTGAATGTATGAGCTGGGCTCCCTCAGAGGCCAAGCCCACAGTTTCCATAACTCCGGCCGGGGTGAAGGAGTGAGCCCCCCACCTGAGAGAGAAGGTCCCTACTGACCGGAATCTCCCTTGGAGAGCCGTCGAGGAGAGACACTAGGTCCAAGTACCATACTTGGCCCGGCCAGAGTGGGGTTATTATCAGAAGGCGGACCCTGTCCCGGTGCACCCTCTTCAGAACTCCCGGGAGCAGAGCAATCAGGGAAAGGCGTACTGACGCGGCCTCAGCCACGGCCAACCACAGAGGGGCTGGATACCTGAGGGAGTAAAATATTGGACAGTGTGTCATCTCTCGAGACGCAAACAGATCCACTTCTGCTTTCCCAAAGTGCTCCCACAGGAGCTCCACCACCTCAGGAAGGTGTTTCCATTCCCCGGGTCTCAGCCCCTGCCTCGAAAGGATGTCTGACCCCGGTTGAGACGCCCCAGGATGTAAACTGCTCTCAGTGACAGCTGTTTCCCTAGGGGCCACAAGAGGATCTGATGCCAATTTGCATAATGGGCACGAGCGAAGACCCCCTTGATGGTTTATATATGAGACCACTGCTGTGTTGTCCATGCGGACTGACACATGGTGGCCCCTCAGGTCTGGGAGGAAGTGTTTGAGTGCCATGAACATGGCCATCATCTCCAACTGGTTTATGTGCCAGGAACGATGATGGCCCCACCACAGAACCTGAGCTCAGTGATCACTCATGATCACCTCCCAGCCAGTGAGGGATGCATCCGTTGTAAGCATTACGCGATGACAAGGAGCTCCCAGCACTGGCCCTTGGGAACGTTTTTTTCCACATGACACAGGCACGAAGGCATTACCGCGTGTCCGTGATCATGCGAAACGGGTTTCCCCTCAGTGAGAACCCCTTGGTTTCGAGCCACCACTGCAAGGGTCTCATGTACAGCAGGTCAAATGGGATCACATTGGACACAGCTGCCATCAGACCCAACAGTCTCTGAAACTGTTTGACAGTGAGTGACTGGCCTAGCTTTAACTTGTTTACGGCTATGAGAATCGCTTCTACTCGAGCAAGAGATAGACCCTGTTGAATCTGGGCGGGCATGACCAGAACTAAATTTTGTACCCTTTTTCTACTGTCTGCAGGAACTACTGAGATATATTTGGCAGAAGTTTCCACGCTGCCAGAAAATCTGCTAAGGGAACCAGTCTCTCAAGACTGGCCTTTGGTGTGACATGAGCGGCCAGCTCAGTGCCCTGAAGCGGTGAACTGGCAGGGAACAACCAAACTGGCCCCTCTGAGACCCTCCTCAGGAGGAGCAAATGTCCCAGGGCTGCTACGTTTCCAGGCGGACACTGAGACATATGTTCACTGAGAACCACTGCGCCCTGAAGCACACAAGGTGGCAGGGTTGGCAGAACGGCCCCATGATGGCACCGAGGGGAGACAGGCTCCGTATAATGAGGTATACTCCGACTCTCCCCGGAGGGGACTGCCCCCAGAAGCCCGATGCCACTGGGGTCAGGACTTCTTTGTCGAAGCCTTCTTCATGATAATGACGGTCCTCAGATCCGTCTTATCCATTGAAGGATTCTGTATTGGAGCTCGGGTGGCGACGCTCACTTTCTGTTGCACCCTGTGTGAGGAGCTTGTACTCGGCTGTACTGTCATTGCTGTAGATTGAACCTTACTGCCTGATTCTGTTTAACTGTAAACTGCAGATCCTTACTTCGTAGAGATTCCCTTCTTTAACATATTTCTACAAAGCTTCAGAGAGGTCTTCGAACAATCCTGTTGGAGTTAAGAGTGCAGGTGATCAGCTACTTGCTCTGTGTCAGGGAAAAAACACTGCAGCGGAATATGCCTTGACTTTTTGCACTCTCACTGCTCAAATGGAGTGGGTAGAGGACACTTTAAAATTATAGTTCAGGAAAGGATGGAGTCTCGAACATCAAGCTGAGTTAGCCTGTCGTGACGAGGGGAGAACGTTGAAAGAGTTAATCGAGCTGACAATACAGATCAATAATCTGATCCGATCACCACGCCCTGCTCGCACACAGTTACTCAATGCACAAGCTGCTGTCTCCAATTCAGAACCCATGTAACTCGGCTACACTCATTAAGCTCCCTAAGAACGAGAACTACGAATGCAACATTATCTATACATGTACTGTGGTCAAGCCGGTCATCTCAAGACTTCATACAACTCCAAATCGGTGAGTTTTGCGAACTCAAATTTATCACTCTTCATCTTGTATCAAAATACCTGTGAAAATATCTATCAGTGGCAAAACAATAACCACCTATGCTCTGTTAGACTCGGGGGCAGCCGGTTACTTCACACTAACATCGTGCAATTCTCATTTGGCAGTGGAGGAGCTAGCAGGTCACCCCATGGGAGAAGGAAGAGTTGCACACATCACTGAGAAGGTCCACATGCAAGTGGGAATACTCCACAAGGAAATTATTAGATTTTATGTCATTCACTCACCTACAACCTGGTCATCTTCGGCTTGCCATGGCTACACAGATACAACCCACATATCTCCTGGAAAGAAGGATCGCTCAGTGGGACAGAAGTTGTCATGATCAATGTTTGAGTCAAGTTTTTCCTTTACCTGTATATTCCATCACTGTCAAAGAAATGAATGCTGACATCCCCGATCTACCTGTAGAATATTCAGACCTGGCCATTGCCTTCAGTAAAACCAAGGCACCCCCTCATCGATTCAGTGACTGTTCAATTGGCTTATTACCTGGTGCAACACCTCCCAAGGGCAGAGTTTTCCCTCTGTCTCAGCCTGAATCAACACCCATGAAGACTTACATAGAGGAGGAACTAGCTAAAGGCTTCATCAGACCCTCAACATCACCCGCTGCATCCGGATTCTTCTCCGTAAAGAAAAAAGATGGTAGTCTCAGACCTTGCATTGATTAACACGGCCTCAGCATCATTACCATCAAAGTGAAAGTGAAAGTGAAAGTGAAGTGACATGTGGCCAAGTATGGTGACCCATACTCGGAATTTGTGCTCTGCATTTAACCCATCCAAGTGCACACACACAGCAGTGAACACACACACCGTGAACACACACCCGGAGCATCAAGTTATGATACCCCCTACCTTTGGTACCCACGGCCCTCAAACAACTCAGGCAGGCTAAGTACTTCACCAAACTAGATCTACACAGTCCATACAATCTAATTCGCATCAAGGAGGGTGACGAATGGAAGACCGCCTTCTCCACCTCGACAGGCCACTCTGAGTACTTGGTTATGTCGTTCAGATTGGCTAACAGTCCTTTTGTGTTCCAGTTGTTCATTAACGACGTCACAAGCAAATGTCTAGAAACAAAATGTATTTATTTTCTTTGCAACGACTTTCAATATACATCAGCCAAGAAACTGTGAAAATTTTACAGGTCCTTAGAAACAATTAGAACACAACATCATTTTAAAAATAAACATTCTTCACAAGGATTTTTAAAGTGCAACAGCCTTCAATAAATTGTAATAATCCTACTTAGAAAAATAATACATTAACTCTCTGGAGTCGGGTAACGCGCCGGCGCGTTTTGCAGGATTTTTTTCACATTGCAGCAAAACAGACTTAAAATACTAAATTTTTTGTCATAGAGACATAAGTAATATATCAATTGAAACTATAGAATATCTTCTTTTATTTGTGTACACTCAGAGTAAAAACAAAATGTTGTGCTTTTTGCAAAATAAAGAAAACTAACATAATGCGTGATCTCTCGTCTCCCTCTGAACGAAGTCCAATCTGATAGTTCTCAGAAAATGAACTGTAACTTAGTGAATACTAATGACACAAAAATGAGACTTGTCTAAAAAACGTTGAAATGTCAGGTTTTAAATCGTGTAAGTCAAATCGAAAACAAATATTCTGTGTTTATGTAATATGTATGAAAAAAGAGCCATGTCAGAAGTCCGTGATTCAGCTCATTATCCGCTAATGCGGCCACACCCACAGAGCGAGCGCTATTCAGACACAAATTCTGAGGCAATACATGTATACATCGTCTCAATCGTGTATTTATTGTCTTCAAAAGTGTTTTGCATAGCCATAGTTAGCGATCTCTGGAAGCCTCTGTTAGTTCCTGGAATGTCACATGGCCTGTTCTTCTTTAGGAGGCATTTGTGGACTAAAGGTGCACAGAGCACCCTCCGGCTGCAAGTATGAATTGAAAACACAGTATTCAGAGCTCATAGTGATGACAATAAATATTGAATAAATATTACTCCTCTGCATAGAAAATTGACAAACATATGAGAATCCATCAATATTTCTCCAAATGTGCATGCTTTTACATCCCCGGGCGCCGCAGCAATGGCTGCCCACTGCTCCGGGTGTGTGTTCACGGTGTGTGTGTGTTCACTGCTGTGTGTGTGCACTTGGATGGGTTAAATGCAGAGCACAAATTCCGAGTATGGGTCACCAAACTTGGCCACATGTCACTTCACTTTCACTTTCACACTTTTAAGCTAAAAGGCTATATGAAATGCCACAGAGGTAACATAATTGTTCAGACACTTTGCATCACAGAAATACATTATATTTTAAAGCATATAATAGAATAACATTATTTTAAATTGTAATAATATTT
Source organism: Anabarilius grahami (assembly GCA_003731715.1). Lineage (NCBI taxonomy): Eukaryota > Metazoa > Chordata > Actinopteri > Cypriniformes > Xenocyprididae > Anabarilius > Anabarilius grahami. The sequence continues at coordinate 686,432 of RJVU01063416.1, read as the reverse complement.
CACAGTATTGCTGTTTTTCTGTATATTTGATATACACAATGATGAGCTTGAGACATGATCATAGAGGGTTTTTTCACAGCCTACCTGACTGAAAGGCCTCATTAAATGTCACAATTTGTATAAAAAAATTAAAAATAAAAATAAAAAAGTATAACAACAATAAAATTCTGGTCAATAGCAAACATTCTTCCCAATGTCTTACAACGCACAACTGCCTTCAAATACTGTAATACATTATTTTACATAGAAAAATAACAAACTTTGCTCAAGACAGGCAGCATGGCACAAACTGCTGCAGCACTTGAGCCATTGGTAAAAGAAAGCTTAAAATGGCCTTTAATTTTTTGTAAACAACCACAAACAATTTTATCTTAACAGTTCTTAAAAACAATAAAACAACAGTCTGCTCAAGATAGGCAGCATGCCCCAAAAGCTGTAGAACTCCTTTTTTGAGATTTCAAATTTCGGAGCCATTGACAAAGGTAACATTAAAACTGGCCCCTATTTTTTAAAACCATAATCAAATTTAAATGTCACAGGTCTTCAAAAAAAAAGAAAAAGAAAAAAAGAGAAGATTTCTCACTTCAAGAGAAATGAAGTAGTACTGATTCAATAAACAAGTTTGTTGTTGAGAACCTGTTTTTTGTGTGAAAGTTTCTGTGCATCAAGTCCCATTAACACTTTCTGCAAAAACTCAAAAGTGTTCTTCAGGTCTGATGTAGCTGTGATTCAAGCTGTAGATGATTCCTAAAAGAAGAGCACAGGCCTTGGTTACATCGCCAAGATTCTGAAGAACTTTTACTCCCTCAATAATGAGCCCCACGTCTGATGGTGGGTCAGAGACTTCTGCATCTTCGGGTCTTATTATGTAAATGCCAATGACAGTATTGGACTTGTCTCTCTCGGCATTCACAAAGTCTGTGTCCTACAAAACACAAAAACAGTAACACTGTTCAGTAATTTAATAGCCTCAAAAAAGGCAGGTTGCAAATTTAACATCACTTAGCAATACATCCAGAAAAAGCGAATAATCTGAGAATTCTGCATTAATTGTCTGTTACTTAATGTTTCACATCAATGAGTTGCCCAGGAGAAAAAAATAAAAATAAAGTCTAGTGATTTTGAGGGAGATTTTTTTACTTTAAATATTCAGAAAAGACTGCCTGAGAACCAGTGTTAATTTCGTTGATGAATAATTTGTGTCATAATTTTCATCAACGACATTTTTTTCACGGACGAAAACGAGATGATGACTAAATAAAAATGCATTTTGAATGACTAAAATCTACTCTAAGTTTTGTCAACAAATAAAAACGAGACGAAAATGATAGAGAGGGACGATTTGGGAAGATGCGCACATTTGAAGTGTAACATGCTGATCTAACCGCGGGAAACGCAATGCTATTGCGCACTCTGTTGCTTATAAGCTAATTTTGATGAATTATGACAATGTTTACTAAACAATGTTTATATGGTAGTATGTTTCAGACAGTTGTAAGAATGCATATTTTCTCTCCCTTATCTTAACTTAAACGAGCAGCCTGCTACAGTGCAGACTGCAGACATTTCAGAAAAGAGTCACGGTGTATTTCGGGATGGTTTATAATTAGTATTTTTTCCTGGTGTAACGGCTGCACAGGATCAGGAGCAGCAATACAACTGTAAAAGCAAAGAATGCTTTTAACATCTGACCCCTCCGTATAACTCACGGACCACGGTTCCGGCCGGTCTAGGAGAGACTGTGACTCTGGCATTTTTGTTGCCCATCTGAAGCTAAACAGAATTCCCATCCTCAGCTCTGGGGACTTCAAAAGAGTCACCCCATGTGGGTTAATGGCCAGGTGGATTGTATGTACATTTATCCTCAAAATATGACTGTGCCAAAGTGTACCCGTCGTTGTATTTCAAGTTGCATGTATGTATCCCTAGTATATAAGCTTAGCTATGACTGTAGTTGTATTAGTTTTATTCTAAACGATAAAATTCAAGTATAAACTGTATCTCCCCTTTTCTGTCTTTGTCATCTGACAAGTTTGGTCTCATTGGAAAGCTTTCTTTATGCCCTAATTGACAATGTATGTCACATTACTGTAAAATGCATTCTTCTATTTTTAATGGTACTTTGAAGAAAATGTACTCAGATCTGACACTTTTTAAACCATGCAAATTAGGTCATAAATGGAGACAAAGAAAAAGTTTGCCCGCCAAAATTGCACCCTCATCATTGGCTGACGTTCCTCAGGAGGCGTTCTGGTTTGTTGTCCTTAAAACACAATGACACGCGTCTCTTCATCGCACAAGTCTTTTTTTTTTTGTCAAGCCTTCGTCATCCTTCATCACCTAGGAGACGGACTCTCTCTTCTTTATTTTCCGGTTATCTTACCCTTAAGCTAAAACCTTGTTTGAAAATCCCGCCGAAGAATGCACCCTCCTGGAAAAGGACCAATCGCCAAACCACGCGCACTGAAACTTCTACAGACAGGCGAGTAACCACAGCACCTGAACTTATGCAAGTACAGAATAACTTCTTTCCACTCGCTTTAAGCTCTGTGTAAACTGAGTTTCCTTGCTGGCTCTCAAAGGTTTTAACTGTTTGTAATTTGCCATTCCTTTGATCATCTCTGTTTTCTATATATGTGTATTATTTTTGTCATATAGCCTCTGTATTCGTAGTTTCATATATTAAATACATTATGATCATGCTCGATTGTTTCTGCTGCTCATTCAGAAAACCAAGTCACTTCTACGTTTTGATTCTGCTTTAACGCTAGAATAGAAAGGTATTTCTCGTGGCCAGAGAGTAACTTCCTTTTATAATAGTCTATGGGAAAACTGATGGTTTGCTGGACAAACAAGGCTAGTCTTTCCAAACAACTATTAAACTAGAACTAATCATATATGTAATTAATTATAATCCGTTGTAATTAATTCACAATATATGTGCATAATTCCCTCTTTGGTCGATCTATATTATAATTAATCATAATGTGTTATGATTTAATTATATATACACTACCGTTCAAAAGTTTGGGGTCAGTAAGAATTTTAATTTTATTTTTGAGGGATATAAATAAAATTAATCAATACTTTTATTCATCAAGGATGAGTTAAACTGATCAAAAGTTACAGTAAAGACAATTATAATGTTAGAAAATATTCTATTTTAAATAAATGCTGTTCTTTTGAACTTTCTATTCATCGAATAATTTTTAAAGAACTGTTTTCAACATTGATAATAATAATGAATGTTTCTTGAGCATCAAATCATCATATTAGATTGATTTCTAAAGTATCATGTGACACTGAAGACTGAAGTAATGATGCTGAAAATTCAGCTTTGATCACAGGAATAAATTACACTTTACTGTATATTGACATTCACAATATTACTGTTTTTGTTTGTATTTTTAATCAGATAAATGCAGGCTTGGTGAGCAGAAGATACTTCGTTTAAAACATTAAAAAATCTTACTGACCCCAAACTTTTGAACAGTAGTGTATATATTTCACCCATGATTTGAGATAATTGATTAAATACCTGTAATTCGCTACAGAAGCAGGTTTTTGGTGGAGATACGCAAGCAACGTTTTAAATTTGGTTTTGTGCGTGAGCAACTCAAAATAAAGCTGTGATTGCACGCTTTGTTCAGTGAGACCAGACGCAACGAGTTCCTCACTCTGTAAACGTTAACAAACTGCTATTTGTGTCTAAACATTTTAGCCAATTGTTAACCGTTTAAAATAAACTGCAGTATCGTTAATATTAAACTTGTTCCTGCAAAGGGAGACAATCTTTTTGCAGCACATTTTAATATTAACAAATACCGCCTGATAGAAAGAATCTTTTGTCAGCGTAATAAAATATTGATTTGAGCGATGTTCCTCCGACCTCTCAGAAGGCCTCATAATTCGTACCAATAACGTTACCTAGTGCAAATCTAATCTGAAAAACAGTTTATCTGATTCATCCGATTGATGTGTGAAATTGGGAGTTTATTAACACCTTGATCCAGTGTTAATTTGTAACGCAGCGAAGAAATCCTGCAAAGTTACATATTCGTGTGCTCTAAACTGCCACAAAAAGGGATCCACTGATCCCAAAATTTCGTACCCATGATAAATTGCAGTTAAATCAGCCGTAAGTGAGTCAAATCTCAACAAATGCACTAATTTAAAAGAATCACGAGTTAAGAGTAGGTCTCTGAATAACCACCAGAGAGCAGTCTGTTAGGTGTGGAATACACCTCCCTACGTCATTGTTGTGTGGACTCATTAACGCCATCTTGTGGGCATTCTGGGTTAGGTCTGCTTTCCTTGCCTTGATCTGAATTGTTTCCAACTTCCCCTTGGCTATTTTAATTTGCTTGATGTTATAATTTTTTTTACATTTTTTTTTTTATTATTTGAAATGTGGTTTACTGATTTAAATTTAGTTTAAACACGTTTAAATTTTTTATTTGAATTAAGTTCCCGTTCCAACAAGAGAATTCACTTTCTAGAAGTGCTCCCCCTTGTGGACACTCCCCAGATAAGTAAATTCCCTCCACTTGGCGTTTTTCCTTTTTCCTGTTTTTACATTTTTACTTTATTCTACTTTATTTTATTTTATTTTATTTTGTTTTTCTCTTTCTCTCTTGAATTATTTTTACTTTGGAAATTCCTTCCTTTTGATTCTACGGAAGAGGATTAGGGCCAAGCAATAATAAAAAAATAAAACCATCTCGAGATTAAAGTTGTTAAATTTCGAGAAAAAAGTTGAGATAAAATGTTGAGAATAAACTCGTTAAATTACGAGAATAAAACTCATAACATTTCGAGAAAAAAGTCGAGATAAAATGTTGAGAATAAAGTCATTAAATTACGAGAAAAAACTCGTTAAATTATGAGAAAAATTTCGTAAAATTTCGAGAAAAAAGTCGAGATAAAATGTTGAGAATAAAGTCATTAAATTAATGAATTTATTCTCGTAATTTAACGACTTTTTTTCTCGTAATTTAATGAGTTTATTCTCGTAATTTAATTACTTTATTCTCGTAATTTTATGACTTTATTCTCAACATTTTATCTTGACTTTTTTCTCGAAATTTAACGAAATTTTTCTCATAATTTAACGAATTTGTTCTCGTAATTTAACAACTTTTTTCTCGTAATTTAATGACTTTATTCTCAACATTTTATTTAGACTTTTTTCTCGTAATTTAATGACTTTATTCTCAACATTTTATTTAGACTTTTTTCTCGAAATTTAATGACTTTTTTCTCGAAATTTAACAACTTTAATCTCGAGATGGTTTTATTTTTTTATTATTGCTTGGCCCTAATCCTCTTCCGTATGATTCCTTATTGTCTATTTTATTCACATGTATTTCTTTATCCTATTTTATTTGCTGGTAATAGCATTCTCACACCCAAGCCTCCCTTATTTTTATACGCTTATTTAAATTTAATAAAAACAAAGTTTAATTGAAATTTAAAATTAAGTTTGGTGTCATCAGTTGGCATTTGCTCATCAAGAAGCACTCCCCTTTGGGGGAATTCTCAAATAAGGAAGGCTTTCTCCTCTCTTTTCCTCCCATTCTGTTATTCTATGCACTTATTTAAATTCAATTAAACAGAGTTTAATTCAAATTTGAATCAAGTGCCTCTGAACTGTTTTTACTTTGCATTATTGTTTAATTTTGGTTCTGCTTTCAGCTAGTTTATTCTGATTGTCATTATAGACCCCAATTCTTTTGCCCTACACACTTATTTATTTTAGTTAATTATTTTAATTACTCTAGTGCTCGGTGGCGAGTTGACGGTTGTTTCAGTGAGTTCCAGTGAGTGGAGTCACCTGGCCTGGCAGATCCGGCACTGGCTGTGTGTGAATCGGGGACATTTCTGACCTTGTATTACAGGCAACAATCGGAGACATCAGCAGTTGGGTATTTCAGGTGCAGGGAGGCAACGAGTTTTGTTTAATTTCCCTGTTTAGGCTTCTGCACGACAGAACCGCACGTTTGGAGTAACTGCCCATTGAGGGGACAGACTCTGGGTTCAGGGAAACCTCAATTTTGACCCGTCAGTCTGGCCGTGTGCAAAAACACCTCACCTGAGTACATTTGCAAATCTACCAATTGTGCTAAAAGTCACTGTTTGAGGGGTTGCATCGTGGTACAAAGGGGACAGGGTGCCCACGGACACCACAGTCGAGTGTTGGAGCGTCTAGGAAAGGTTGCCCCCGCCATTGAGTCCTTATCTGAGCAATCACAATTCACCCCAGGCCTAGATTAATGACATACAGTCCATTCACTTATTGAAAGCCACAGAATATTAGATATTCTCTGATCATGTAAGTGTTGGCCAACCCCATTTACTTATAAGCCATACCATCCCTCTAGCCCTTCCAGTTCTTAGTTTATTTCTATTCTATTTTATCTTTTTTGTTTTTGTTTATTGTTCTGTTTTCTCATTAATTGCCTCCATCCTGTTCTGTTCTATTTGCTTTTTTGCTGTGTTTGTTTCTTTCGGTTCACGTAAAGGCAGAGCCTGTGAGAGCCATCACGGAAGCTGGATAATAGATAAACGACCTGAGCAGCCAGAGTCATTAGTGGACCAACTGAGCTACCGCCTGTCAAAATCTTTATTTAGATCTGGCACTCACCCACACAAATTGGCCCACGTGGTCATTCCTGGCTATCGACGATAAGTGTCTGGCCTACATTTCACTAACTGTCTGCACCACTTAACTGGAATCACACACAAAGATTATCTAATTACGTATTACGTAACCTGCTAGTCCTGCACGAGCTTGCATTGGTTCTTTTTGTGCTGTCTTTCTCTCGTCAACAGTAAAGCCACTATGTCGCGAGCATCCAGCCCTGACACTCACTGGGATCATCTCGAGACCTGGTTGGGCATCATGACCAACACTTTCCTGCCAACGCCGCCGGTGACCTCCAGCACCTGAGCCGTGAGCAGCTGGACGGGGACCTGAATCAACTGATGGCCCACGATCCGACGCAGAGCTACAGTCACAAAGAATGGGCAAAAATCATCGGAGGCCTCGCCCACAACCTCATTGCCCAGGCGAGGCTTAGCGAAAGGAGCAACGCCCTTCTGGAGCAGGAAGCAGCAGCGCTCAAGCTCCAGGCTGAGGAGGCCTGGAGGAATCAGGCCCAGACTCAACATTGCCTTGATCAGCTACTCCTCGAGACCCAGGTTCAGTGTGGGACAGCGGATGAATCCGACCCCGAGCCACAGGAGGAGGTGGAGAGACTCCAAAAAGCCCTCGCAGAGCTTCACCTGGAGACGGGGCGTAGAGAGCAGTTGGAAAAGGAATCCAGAGAGGAACTAACTGGAAAACTCCAGCAAGGTGAAGCTCTCCTAGCAAGAGCAGAGATCAAACTGAAAGAAAGGGACGCTAAAGCCCGGGCCTGTGAAAATCATCTTAAACAGGCCCATAGTGAGATCCTTGCTCTGAAACAACAAAGAGACAATATAAAAGATGAACTGGACACTGTGCACAGGGAACTAAAGCATTCCTATAAACTGCAAAGTGACTTGGGAGGGGAAACGCACATCAAACAGCTCCCTCTGGCCAGTGGGCCTAAGAGTCAATAATCCCTAGTTCGTGAGGGAGGTGAGAGCCCATTGCCCAAGACGTTCAGCATCAAGAACCTTGGTCAGGAGCAAAGGGGTGGGAGCCTCTCCAGAAAACCCGTGCCACTATCCACGGCATGGCTCCCAAAGAGCTGGACAAGCTAGCAAAGAATATTCCCACTTTTACCCCAAACCCTGCAGGGGGCGTTGACATGCACGCATATTTGCAGGACATTGACTTTCTGTTGCAAAATGTGGCCAACGTGAATGCATGGGACAGGTTGTATCTGCTCCGAATCACGTCCAGCCGTGAGGTGCGCAGCTTTATAGATCGGCAGCCAGAAGCTGTCGAATCAGACTACCAGCAGCTGCGACAGGCTCTGATCAAAGAGTTTTCTGACCCTGAATCGGACCAAGGGCTCCTCGCGGCCATGGACTTTAAACAGGCCCGACTGGAAACCCCACAAACGTACTACAACAGACTATGAAGGGCCTACTTCGGAGCACATAACGAGCCAGGAATGGAGGAAGATTTCAACTTTAAGACTTTGTTTCTCTGAAATCTGCACCCTGCAGTGAGTCATCATCTGGAAGTCTTGGCCTGCCCACGGAGTATGTCTACTCAACAGCCACGAGATTTAGTCCACAAGGCTTATTCTAAGCAAAAGGCTGCATCTGAAAAGACTGTTAAAAATCCAACCATTTACCCGGTCTCTGATCACTGTCCAGAACTGGCCCTAGAGGGCGCACACTCGCACCACAGTGACAGACCGTTTAACAGAGAGTCAAGACAGTTCCCGGCCAGCAGAGGGCAGCCTCACTATGAGGGTGCCCGTCCCAAGCACCAGACCGGGCGTTCTGAAAAAAAATGGGACAAGCCACGTCCATCCAACAACTCAAAGGGTGGCGCCACGTGGGAGGCCAGCCGGTGACCCAGAAATGGCAGACCTTCATCGGCCAGAACTTCAAGCCCTGACCGCCAAAGACAGAACGCCTCTCGACATGCTCCGAACAAGCCCAAGTCCGAGCTCTCACAGGAGCAGAACAGTGCAGTTATGTCTGAGTCTGCAGAGATCCTGAAGGTCCTAAAAGAGCTGATTCAGAAAAAGCCCTGCAAGGAAGACAATAAGGACAAGCCAGACTCCTTTTGACTAGGAGGGAGGCCTGCCCACCAACGTCTGCCCTGACAGCCCTCTGACAGAACCTCACACCCAAATCACTGCTGACCAGATACTGACCACAGAATCAGTTAATGCATCACTGAGTGACCGCATCACCCAGTCACCTCAGCCGACGACTGCACATCCAGAGCAAACCAACCCACGCCATCACACCGACAACCAAGACTCCAAGTTACCAGAAAGTGCTGTTTTGGTTGTCTGCCTCCCTAACAAACCACATGACACCAGCCCCACTTGCTTACCGGTCAGCACCCAAGCCCCGGTACCAAGACTCCTGGGGAACCTTATCGAGGAGTGGGGGGGCCCGAAAGCTGTACATAGCCATAACTGTGGAAAATGACGTGAGAATTGAAGCCCTGGTAGACACCGGAGCAGATCTAAATTTGATGTCAACTAACCTTTTTGAAAGACTCAGAGATGAAGCTAAGAGACAAAATCAGACTCTCAAATCACAAAGATGTGAGCTAAATGTGCAGTCGTACAGCCAAAATGAGGTCCAACTTGAACAAATAGCTCCCATTCATCTAACTATCAGTCCATTGAGCTTGGTCCACCCTGTATACATTTCACCAATGGACACGTTTCCCCTGCTCATTGGCAAAGACTTGCTAGATCGCTTTGAGCCCTTATTGGACTTCAGACAGCTGAAAATTTGGGCTCAATTATGAGAACCGCTGCCCTTCCAGTCATCCAGGTCACCTGAGCCAGACTGTCAGGTCACAGAGGTCACGGGAAATCTCGCAGCTAGCCGCAGGAACACCGTCTCAGCACCAGAGCAAAGTTCAAGTTCGCTACTCTGCACCCTTCAACTCACAACAGACTCTGACTCCTTCTGCACAAGGTCAAAGCAGATCTGCAGTTCAATGGTTTAACAACAACAGACATTGTTCTCGCACTGTGGGCAGACAACTCAGCCATCAGCCACACCCTGTTCGATGCTCTCATTGGAAACACACCGGACCTCCCATTTGCCAACAAGCGCACACGTTTCCCTTTAGACTCTCACCTGTCAACCATGACGACGGCCAAGGGCATCTGCGTTCTGAACTTGAAATGGAACGGCCGGTTTCTAGCACATTACTTTCTGGACCTTCCGGACCTAACGCATGACTTTGTATCTGGCTCCCAATTAGCGCATGTGTATTTTGACTAAAGACATTCATTACCTCTACCCTAGCAAGCCTTTCCTCAGAGACAATACTGAAGGAATCTGCGGGTTGCAGCCCATGATCAGCGACACACGCTGCCCTGCCAAGGCCAAGCCTCGCACCCAAGTCATCGGAACACAAGCCGAGATTGTGGGCAATCGATGGCTCCTTAACACCCCCACTCGCACTGCCACCCTGACCTACGATCAGCGTGACACTGCCATTCGTGTCAGCCTGCCCAATCAAAGTATGTGGATCAAAGTACCCCCGGGTGCCATCCTCCACCTCGACGATCTGGCATTGTACCATCTGTCAAGTGAAGAGTATCAGTCGGAACTGGAAATCCCATCCTTTTTCAGGAATCACAACCTCACTCTAGCCCCAGAGCTGGAACTGAGGATTGAGGAAGTGGGGTCCCAGCTAATTGACATTACTCCCATCGATACAGCCCTCCAAGCACTTTCCCGACTGGATCCTCCCTCTGAAGAACCAAAGGCCGAGGACCAGTAGGAACCACCTGCTGCTTGACCATCCTGATCCATTTGCCATCCGACATTTGTTACCGTCCAACGAGGTCCACACAGGAACCTCGGCGGCCGAAAGGGGGACTGTAACGGCTGCACAGGATCAGGAGCACCCTCATCATTGGCTGACGTACCCAAGGAGGCGTTCTGCATTTGTTGTCCTTAAAACACAATGATACGCATCTCTTCGTTGCACAAGTCTTTTTTTTTTGTCAAGCCTTCGTCATCCTCCATCACCTAGGAGACGGACTCTCTCTTCTTTATTTTCCGGTTATCTTACCCTTAAGTTAAAACCTGGTTTGAAAATCCCGCCGAAGAACGCACCCTCCTGGAAAAGGACCAATCGCCAAACCACGCACACTGAAACTCCTACAGACAGGTGAGTAACCACAGCACCTGAACTTATGCATGTACAGAATAACTTCTTTCCACGCACTTTAAGCTCTGTGTAAACTGAGTTTCCCTGCTGGCTCTCAAAGGTTTTAACTGTTTGTAATTTGCCATTCCTTTGATCACCTCTGTTTTCTTGACTTTACTTTTGTTTTCTATATATGTGTATTATTTTTGTATTTGTAGCCGTATAGCCTCTGTATTCATAGTTTTATATATTAAATACATTATATTCATGCTCGATTGTTTCTGCTGCTCATTCAGAAAACCAAGTCACTTCTACGTTTTGATTCTGCTTTAACGCTAGAATTGGAAGTTATTTCTTGTGGCCAGAGAGTAACTTCCTTTTATAATAGTCTATGAGAAAACTGATCGTTTGCTGGACAAACTAGGCTAGTCTTTCCAAACAACTATTAAACTAGAACTAATCATATATGTAATTAATTATAATCCGTTGTAATTAATTAACAATATATGTGCATAATTCCCTCTTTGGTCGATCTATATTATAATTAATCATAACGTGTTATGATTTAATTATATATATATATATATATATATATATATATATATATATTTCACCCATGATTTGAGCTAATTGATTAAATACCTGTAATTCGCTACACTGGTCATTATTGTTATTTTGTTTACACAAACTGTATTTAATTTAATTTCTATTCAATTCATAGTAAACTACTGTATCTTCTGTCACATTAAGGAAAGCCTAAGAACATTATTTGACACATTATTCAATATATTTTACAAGTATAAGGGTTATTATAGTTAACTAAAACCATAAAAAATCTTCATTACTTGAAATAA
>RJVU01063416.1:597765-674750 GCA_003731715.1 Anabarilius grahami | reverse complement strand
ACTGACATAATATATATATATATATATATAAATGTAAACTTATTTTATTTCATCTAGTTTCCAACCTTTAGCTTAACCTGATGTATTAAAATAGCTAAAACAGAAATAAAATAAAAACTATATAGACATTTAAAAGTAAAACCTAAAAGACAAACACAAATCATTACAATTTAACTAAATTAGCTTTTAGTTGACTAAATCTACTGTAGATTTAGTCGACTAAAATCTTATGATATTTAGTCGACTAAAACTAGACTAAAACTAAAACAATTTCTGATTACTAAAATATGACTAAAAACTAAATGGCATTTTAGTCAAAAAACTATGACTAAAACTAAATCTAAATTTGCTGTCAAAACTGTGTGTAACACTGCTGAGAACATTTACTGAATATTCCTTCATGAGGTTTTCATAGTCTTCATTAAGATACACAGATAGTGACTAAATTTAGACTAAACCGCTTGATTCATATCGATTAGTTTTACAATCTCATTATGAACTTTTTGAATTCAAAAAGGTCTTACGGGTGTGGAACGACAAGAATAATTATTGACAATTTTCATTTTTGGGGTGAAATAACTCTTTAAGTAAAGACAATGACAAATCACCATGCTAAAGTGGAAATTATTCACAAGCATTATAAATACAGATCACAAACCTGGTCAATGGCAGCCATTACTTTGCAGATTTTACATCCTGCAACTCCTCCTTTTCTTCGGTAGATGCTGGCCAGCTTGCCGATTGCGGTGTTCAGATATTTTGCTCTCCAAGTATGCAACAGACTCACTAGTATGCCCAGGGCATTCAACAAGTTCAACAATGTCTTTCAAGAGAAGAATGAGTTCCCAAGCAGTTTCATCCTAAGGGATAAGTTTTCTAACAATTAATGGTATTAACCTCAACAAACACCAATTTTCATGAGCGTTTCCCCCAATAGTTTTTTCCTTACAAAAGTGAGTGGAAGAACATGAGGGCGATTGGTCTTATCTCCCCACTTGAAGGGAGGAATTCCTGAATCAGCTTATTAAGTTGATCAAAGGTGAAATATTTCTTCTTTATAAATATTTCAAAGCATCCAGCCAACTCAATGGGCACTACACACTCTAGGAGATCATGGGCCACATCTGGGGGGAAACCTGCAGTGACTTTAAAGTATGAGAGGATCTCAGATAAAGGACAAGAATGTTTCACACCACAACATGATTCTCCTTTCTCACATGCATTTGCCACATGTACTGCTCTTCAGATCTGAGAGGAAAAACACCATCTCTGACCTCTTTTGACTGAATATCTGTGCGTGTAGCAGTGCAAAACCTACAAAAATATTCCCAGGAAAAAGTCTCCACAAAACCTGCCAAAGCATGTGCACCAAGACTGATCACAACCACATATTGCACTGTGCCTCTGATAAATGTTCCCAGGTGATTGACAAACACGCCCTGTTGCTCTAAAGTGATGAGGTCGTGTAGAGGCTCAAGAATTTTTAAATAGCCAAATGCCTTCACATCTTAATTTTTCATAACAGAGCGAGATGAATTGCGAACAATGATGAACTAGAGCCTGGTGGTAAGTTTCCTAAGATCCAATAAACTGCTCAGATTTTATGCTTTTTGCATATAACACATTATACAGCTCAAAGTCATCTATGTACAGACACAAGGAGAGTCTAAGCTCAGTACGAAACTCATTCTCTTTAAAGTGTTGACCATCTTTGAAAGATCTGTAAGATCCATCAATTATGATTTGTTGCCCTGTATGATCATTAACAACTTTATTAAGTATGTCTTTCTGATTAAGCAGCTGTTTAAGATGGGTATATATTGGAAAGATCTAATTTTTTCAGACTGAAGAATGATTTCAACAGGTTCAATTATCTCAAAATTCTCTGTAATATTTCATGCACTTGAAAGCAGTGGCTAAAGGACCATCTTTTGAGGTAGTTTTCAACAGAGGATTGGATGAAGACAATGAACTGATAAGCTCTTTATGACCCGCTGATCTACATAAAGATTATGTTTCTGAAAGGTGTCAAGAATTACTTGAGTTGATTAGGATACTGATGCAGAACTGATCATGTACTGCAAATCTGTGATAAGTTCATCAATGGCATTACTAGGAACATGAAAATAATTTTTAAGTTTTAGCAAAATTGATGCAAATTTTAGTTCTATAGTCTTGGACAAATCTTGTCCTTCTGTGACAATTTCCAAACTACCTGAAACATCTACGGTCTCCTCTTCAGTTGGCAATGCATCATCATTGAACTCATCAGAGGAATTCAGAGTACCACTTTCTCTAACGACCCCTGTTTTTAAGTCCTGAAGAGAGTAAGGACTGTGCTTCCTATTTTTATGGAACATAAATGTGCCATACACGTTTGACTGAAAAAGAACATTGCTCAAACATACAAGGCATTGTTTTTTAGGTGGTTAGTGATGTGACTAAAATACTCTTGTTCTGAAGCTATATCTCTGCAAGGACACACATGACATTTGAACGTGGCTAAACTTGCTGGTAATCCAGTGTTCTCTTTAGCTTGGTAACGATTCAGATGTCTGTGTAGCGCATTCCATGTTTTAAATCTGCAGGGACAATCGGAATAAGTGCATGGGAATCGATTACTGCTATAGTGTTTGAACAACAGAGTTCTGGTTGATAATGTTATTTTGCAGTCCTTACACTGCCACATGCTTGCCTTGAAAAACATGAGGTAGCATAACTGCCTAAAATAAAATAAAAAATTCAACTCTAAAATGCAGCAGACTCCAAAATACACGTATAACTCAATTAATTGAACTCTGTGGACACCTACATAACTTTTTCTTAACGGTATTTTTCAGGATGGTAAAGGATTATAATGAAATATTCATACCTGACAGAGTCACCATCTTCTCCTCCTCAACAACGTTCGTGCTTCACGCTTTCGTCAGTCTTCCTTTCCGATCCGTTGCTCCGCCTCCCCGTGAGCAGCTACGGTACCCGCGAAGGTCCAATTTTATGGGGGTTTGCGCTTTACTCAACAATGTTAAGTTGACCAATCGAACACTTGTTAAGTAAAGCCAACAGTACTATATTTTAGTATAAATAACATAGTTAACTTATGTTGATTTAATTACTTGAATTCTTTATGTACTGTAAACAAGGGTGGGTTTAGTAAAACTTACAATAGTGATAGTACACTTTTTTTGTATGTATATTTATGTATGTATTTTAGAATGCATATAAATATGATGTGGGTATCCAACACAAAACCAAGTGCAAGTCCTCCCACATACTGTGTCTATTCACTGTTTTAGATATTTTTCCTAAAATTTTGATCTGCTATCAGGTATCAGCATGTGTGTGTGTGTGTGTGTGTGTGTGTGTGTGTGTGTGGTGATAAATTAATGCACTAATCTTAACATTTCTTCATTAGGGAATTATTAAAAAGTTTGTGTGTTCTGTATTCAACTTTCCATTAGGTACGGAACCTTGGAGAGGACACCCTGCGTGGTCCATAACCTTCAGCTTGTGGTCAACATGATCCAGAATTAACACACCATCAAACAGCTGCTGGACAAGTCAGGCACCTAGTGAAACTATTTCGCAAATCTTGCTGCAAGGGTGTGGCCTTATCCTCATAAAAGATTGTCCAACAAGATAGTCCAGTTCTTATTTGATGATCTCGCGTTTTCTTGAAGTAAAGGACAATCTAACATCGGTAGCTGACACCATGGGCTGGGATGGCCTGTTACCCAGTGAGTGGCAGAAAGTGGCTATCCTCCGAGACTTGCTCCTTCCATTTGCAAAACACACAAAAATGCTTGAAAGTGACACCAGTTGCCTGTCCTTTGTTGTGCCTGCACTGTTGGACTTGAGAAGTCACCTGTTGAGTTCTCCTTAACTCATGGCAGGAGCTACAGGGATATAGCTACACTGGCACAGAAGATGAGTGAAAATATGCGTCAACGCTTCAGCTGTTTCCTTGATGTCACGGCCAACGAGTTATCTCCTCTTGCTGCAGCTGCATGTTTTGTTAACCCCAGTGTATCAGCTGAAGTCCTTATTGAAAACAATGATGAGAAAGTTCAGAATCTTCTAAAAAAGGGCAGAAAACTATATTAGTAACAGTGTGCCACCAAGACTGCAAGATGAGATGTCTGAAGAAGAAGAGGAAATACCATGTCAGGATACCACAGAGACAACCCATTTGTCAAAATGGCCTAGATTTAGGTTTTTCAGTGCCACTCGTCCATCAAGGCCAAGCACCTCCATGACCTCCATTAGGCAGGAGATTCAGAAATACAAAGAAGGGCTGTCCCATGATAACACTGAAGATCTGGGATGGTTTTTTTGGACATCTCAAAGTTTTACCGTGTTTGCACATCTGAAACCTCTGCCTTGGATCTTCTGGCAATGCCAGCATCACAAGCATTTGCTGAGCATGTCTTCAGTTTAACTGGGGACCTCACAAGCGGTTGCCGCAACAGAGCAAGAACCACATTGGAAAGAAGTGTTTTTTTCAAGCTAAACAAAATCTAAATTGTGTGGTGGTTACCAGCGATGGTTTTTGTTGTAGTTTTCTGTTTTAGTTTTCAATTTCAACAACACAAGATTGAGACACACACATACTTTTTATTTGCATCATTCCTTATTATGGTTGTTATTCTAACAAATCTTGCACTGTAATTAAAAAGCCAGATTATATGGCATCCGTATTAAAGTTTAAACAGTTACATTACAGTTGGTGTGTGTACAGTATTTTCAATTTTACAAACTTATTTTATTTCCATTGTTCAAAATTTATTTAAAAAACATTTCAAGACATTTTATTGTCCGTACTGCTTCTATTGTTGTATAGTAGTTATAATGAGAGTATTGGACAAGCAACAGTTGTAGTGATGGTTAAAAATAAATATGTAAATCAGAACACGTTCCATGTCTGGATGTATTACTTAAATGGACACCATCAGACCACAGCCTTTCCCCAAAGATTCTTAATTATTTAACCTGTGTTTTTCATCAGATGATGAAAAGATAAGTCTTAAATAAGATAAATCTAATGTGGTGAAAAATGGTTTTGGCTAGATTAGATTGACTGTAAAGTTAATGAATAATAGTCTTATTGCTAAAATGTCAAGTTTTCATTTACTAAAACTAGACTAAAATAATTTAGGTTTTCTTTGACTAAAACTAGACAAAAATTCTGAGACATTTAGTTGTAGAACAGGACGCTGGGAGTAACGGAAGTACTGGAAGTACTTTCTTTCCCAGTGCAAATTCTCACAGCCTGGTTCCCTTGTTGTATAGCTGGCTCTGTTTGTCCTGGGCCTGTAACAAATCCTCCATGGAGAGCCGCCCCAACGTGTGGAGTTTTGTTCACAGGTCCAGTACAAACTGAATTTCATTCCTGCTATCTGAAGGTCCATCCTCCCAAGTTTCTCTCAGGACGTCCAACACACCACAGGGCTGATGTCCGTAAAGAAGCTCGAAGGGGGAAAATCCTGTGGAGGCTTGCGGGACCTTGTGCACAGCGAACAAGAGGGGTTCCAGCAATTTATCCCAATTTTTAGCATTTTCGTGAACAAAACTTACGAATCATGGTTTTCAACGTGCGATTAAATCGTTCCACCAGACTATCTGTTTGTGGGTGATACATGCTGGTGCGAATCGATTTAATGGCCAATAATTCGTACAGTTTGCGTAAAGTTTGTGACATAAATGCTGTGCCTTGATTAGTGAGAATCTCTTTCAGGATTCCCACTTGGGAGATTAAACAAAACAGTGTGTCCGCTACACTCTTTGCTGATATGCTGCGGAGCACAACTGCCTCTGGATATCGCGTTGCATAATCCACTAGGACTAATGCAAAGTGATGTCCTCGTGCAGATTGTTCTAATGGCCTGATGAGGTCCATACCAATTCTCTCGAAGGGGACCTGCATAAGAGGAAGGGGCCGCAAATAGGGCTTTTGGAGTGGCCGGTGGATTTACCAGCTGACATTCACGACAAGCCATGCACCACCTGCACACATTCTAGTGAATGCCCGGCCAAAAGAATCGGGTCATTAGACGATTTAAAGTTGCAGCCTGTCCTAAATGCCCCGCCATGGGATTACAGTGAGCCGCCTTTTTGTTACTAACAATTATGTTGTATCTTGTTTTGTCTGAGCGTCTTGGGTCACTCGATACAACCTGTCTTTTATGATAGCAAAATAAGGATAGGAGGGCAGTCGAGTTGGTTGGAGAAGCTGCCTGTCGTTACAGCGGACCTGTTCGAATGCATTTTTCAGCGACTCATCCTGAGGCTGCTCCAGGGGAAAATCTTTGTGGCTGGAGAGGTCCAGCCTCCCAACCACGCTCGGTTCCCCTGAGTCTGGTCCCACTGGTCCCGAGTCAGGTCCCACTGGTCAGATCATCTTCCAGGCTTTGATGAATGAAGGTCTGGTTACAAACTGAATCCACCAAAGCCTGTTAAGTATCCCTTTTAATACTCACAGGTATTTGGTACAACCCGGCTTGATCGGGGGCATCCTGTGGGACGTCCGGAACCCGGACCAGCCACCTCCATGACAGGACACCTTTCCACAAAGTTCCTCATGTCCCCGCTTTGCCAACAGGCTGGCCCAGGCCTCCCCACTCCCCTAGTGGCAGGAAGTGGGTCAAGAAACTGACGTGGGGAGAGCAGGGAAATGGGAGCTGAGATGGTGTCCGGGCTGGTCGCCCCCCCCCCCCCTGGGCGAGGCTCTCGGGCCAGCATGAGGCTCCTGAGGCTGACCCCCCCTCCAGCAGGGTGGGGCTCGAGAAGGCAGGTTGGTTCGGGACCTGAGAGAGAGAGAGAAACCACAGGGTTTGGGGTAGAGAGCGAGATAGATGGTAGGGGTTCGCCGACCCCGAGGCACGCCAGCATCAGGTCCTCTGCCAGTTGGATGGCCAGGACCTACGATGTCAGTCGGTGGCACTGGACCCACTGTGCAGTTTTCTTGGGCAGGAGCACAATGAACTGCTCCATCATCACTTTATCGATCACTTTATCAATGTCGATTTCCCCAGCCAACAGCTATTTGCGGCACGCGTCCCGGAGCTGCTGTGCCATCACAAAGGGCGGCCACTTTCGACCAGATCCAAGGACCGGAAGCGCTGTCGCTGCAGCTCCGAACTAAGGCCGACCCTCTGGAGTATGGCTCGCTTGAGATCTTCATACACCAGGAGGTTCTGGATTGGCAGCTGCTGGGCGGCCTTCTGCACTTCCCCCAAAAGCAGCGGAATAAGGCGCACCAGCCAGTTGGTCTGTGGCCACTCACATGCCTCAGCAGTCCTCTCGAATAATTCTGTGAATGCCTTGGGTTTGTCCTGTGGTCCTATCTTGTTTAGGGTCCTGTGAGTGGCAGTGGCAGTGGCAGTGGCCGGGCTCGGGGAAGTCCTTGCCGTCCGAACCTCCCGGTCCAGCCAGCTCATGGTACTCCTGTTGTGCCTGGACGAGGGCGTGGAATCTCTGATCCTTATTGACCCTCAAGTCCAGCAGAGCCTGATGCTGTTCCTGGTGGAGTCCCGTTAGCGAATGAATGATGTCTGCAAACGGCGATCCTGATGGTGCCCAGACACACATAACGGCAGCAACGTACAGGGAAAGGACCGCCTCTTCAATCAAAAACAATCACAAGCCATGTGCTCAAACAAAACAAGACACAACAACACATGTGGACAGAAGTGCATACGGCCCAAGCGAACCTGAAACCGCACGCTCACACAACAAGAATGCTCATCCCGTGTGCTCACAACAGAAGACAAACACATGGAGAATGAATGCCCAAACCCCGACAGAACCGCCGGAATTTCAACACCATGGTACACCCACAAAACAACTTACAAGGATGGGAGAGGGAACGGCCCAAGCAGGAACCGCACGCTCACAATGAAAAGACAGAAGTGTCAGGTTTCTGTCACCAAACAAGAATAAACCAGACCGAAATGGCAGAACACTGACACAGTAATGTGTCTAATTAGTTACCATACCGACACTATAAATAAGAACCTGTTATTATTGTCTATAGCAGGGGTTGCCAAACTCAGTCCTGGAGGGCCACTGTCCTTCAGAGTTTAGCTACAACCCTAATTAACCACACCTGAACCAGCAAATCAAGGTCTAATTAGGCATACTAAAAACTTTCAGGCAGGTGTGTTGAGGCAAGTTGGAGCTAAGCTCTGCAGGACAGTGGCCCTCCAGGACCGAGTTTGGAGACCCCTGCTCTATAGGCACAAACCTAACCCATAACTTATCCCTAAAATCAGAGGGAAATTATAGGTAAATAACACTGATGTAGAAGCACCTTACACTGGTTGTAAGCTTAACCCTCATGTCATGTACGATTTCTGGGTTCGACCTCGTTGGAGTGGGTCAAATTGATTCAATTTGATTTGATGTATTCAATTTGATTCAATTCAAAGTGATTGGATTCAATACATTTCCCAAAAAACCTGCAAGCAGTGAAGGGCCAAGCCCTGGCGCCACCGTCACCCTGGTGGCTTTAGGAAACCTGTGCACGGCAAGCAATGTGCATTTGAAGCAGGTAAATGTAAAAGAACTAAGTCAAAGTCATTTGAATACGTCACATTTACTGCAGCAGCTGGTGCCACTATGACCATGAACCACAACAGCCACATCCATGAGATCCTTTAAATTTAGATGAGTATGGTTATAGGACATTATAGGTAAATTTCAAATGTGTCTCAACGAATTGCCCCTCCCACTACATTCTATGTACGTGTACTAAATTCTACTTAAATGCATTTTGCCCACCATGCTCTGTTTTCCTAAAGCACCGGGTGGCGGTGACACCAGTGCGAGGGCCCTTCCATTGCTGCTTGCAGCTTTAATTATTATTATAATTTTTTCTTTTTCTCCTTTAAACAACTCGCCCGTTTTTTAAGGCCTTTGCCATGCTCGAAAACTCATGAAACTTTGCAGGGACATCAGACCTGCAAAAACGTTTTGTTATAATGCATATATAAAATGCATGGCTGGTTGAACTGGTGGAAATGGTAAACAAGGAGTGATAATTTTAGAAAAATATACTGAGGTCGTACACCTGTGGTGTCCAATCCTGCTCCTGGACAGCCAATGACCTGCAGAGTTTAGCTCCAACCTGCCCCAACAGACTTGGAATTTTCTACTAATCCTGAAGGCTACGATTGGCTGGTTCAGATGTCTTTAATGGAGCTAAACTAATAATGGCTCTCCAGGAGCGGGATTGGGCCCCCCTGTTGTATACATGCAACGCATGTACTGATGGCACTGCTTCCAATTTATTTCCTTGATACTCAAGCTTTCTGAGTACATAGAAATAAAGACCTGTCTCAGATCCAAAGACACAGGTTAAATATTTTGGCTTACACAATTCTCTCTGTCTCTTTTTTTGTTGTATGCTCTCTGCCCAACTCTGCAGCAGCCTGATGAAAAACGAGGATGTCACTGTATTGTTGCAAGGTTAGCACACAGTCTAATGAAGAAATGCTGTGCTGGCCTGCCCTGGGGCCTGACCTGGCTCACCAAGAGAATCTAGTAGCTCAGGATAAACTACTGAAGGGGGCAAACTCCTGCTGATCTACAATACAGATGAAAGATGGGCATTTATAGCATTTACACAATGCTTTCCACTGAGAAAGTTATATCATATGCATTCCATATTAATATTTGTATTTATGGAAAACTTTAACAATGGCATAGCAATTCCAAATTATACAGTTTTACAAAAGTTTTAAGTAAATTTCCAGATGCAAATCAGGGAATGGTACTATTTCCATTTGTGTTTTAGATGAATATTCCAAAGTAAAGAGACCCTAAAAAATTGCATGGGGATGTTTCTCTG
Organism: Anabarilius grahami; assembly: GCA_003731715.1. Lineage (NCBI taxonomy): Eukaryota > Metazoa > Chordata > Actinopteri > Cypriniformes > Xenocyprididae > Anabarilius > Anabarilius grahami. The sequence continues at coordinate 664,903 of RJVU01063416.1, read as the reverse complement.
TCTGGTTTAAAGAGACCATATTATTTTAATACAAATACTACTACTTCAGAGCGAGCAATTAAATGACTTTCTGAGTCTTTACACAAGACACAAAAAAGGAAAACAAAAGAAAAGACGTGTAAGTTGTGCCATGCTCTGTCACTGCACTTGACAGAAAATGTCACTCAGCTCTGTCACTCTGTCTCTCATGATGCACGCTGTGAGCAAAGAAGGGCATCCTCTTGGCAAAATGACAGCCATATTTATGATCATTTTATTTAAATTTGTCCACACATTCTTGTCAAGGAGACATGGGGGGAAATTATTGTGAGAGGAGTTTCTACCTGCAGTACTTTAACCCTCTGGGGTCTGAGGATTTTTGGGGCCCTGGAGAAGTTTTGACATGCCCTGACATTTGTGCTTTTTTCAGTTGTTCATAAACATGTAAATGACACAAGTGTCATTACACTGTATTCAGCACAAACTAGGCTACCATAATATGTGAGGAACATGTATGTACATGTTTGTATTTTTTAAGGAATAACGTTTATGCGTGGTTATTGAAAAAACAAAAAACTTAAGTCACTGAAATAAGGCCAAAAAAAGTATATTAAATCTGTGTTCATAAGACTTCTTCTGGGTATTGGAGGTTGTAGACTAGAGTTTTTGCTTCAGAATTATGTAAAAATTATGCTGCCTACTCCTTCATATAAAACAATATATTGATTTAGTTTTTGTAAGACACTTTTTGTCAAGAAGCACAGTATGCGTGGAGGCGTGAATCATCATGAATAATGGCTCATTTACACCTGAGAACACAAAAGAATTGCATAGTAATGAGCTGAAATGACTTGCATATTAATGAGCTATTTCAGTCAGGTAGGCTGTGAAAAAACCCTCTGTAATCATGTCTCAGCTCAATTTAAAATAATGGTATTCTATTATATTCTCTAAAATATAATGTATTTCTGTGATGCAAAGTGTCTGAACAATTATGTTACCTCTATGGCATTTCATATAGGCTTTTAGCTTAAAAGCATGCTTATTTGGAGAAATATTGATGATTCTTATATGTTTATGTCAAATTTCTATACAGAGGAGTAATATTTATTCTATATTTATTCTCATCACTATGAGTGCTGGATACTGTGTTTTCAATTCATACTTGCAGCCGGAGGGCGCTCTGTACACCTTTAGTCCACAAATTATTCTAAAGAAGAAGAGGATATTTCAGGAATTGTGTTTTCAATTCATACTTGCAGCCGGAGGGCGCTCTGTACACCTTTAGTCCACAAATCCATATAAAGAAGAAGAAGAACCAGGAACTAACTGCATGTCTTCTAGAGCTCGCTAACCATGGCTTTAACATCCAGATAAACACTTTTCAAGATAATAAATACACGATTGAAACTATGTCTGCATGTATTGACTGAATTTGCGTCTGAATAGCGCTGGCTCCGTGGGCGTGGCTGCATTAGCGGATAATGAGCTGAATCACGGACTTCTGACATGGCTCTCTTTTCATACAGATTACATAAACACAGAATGTTTGTTTTCGATTTAACTTGCACGATTTAAAACCTGACATTTCAAAGTTTCTTTAGACGCAAGTCAAATTTTTTTGTCATTAGAATTCACTAAGTTACAGTTTATTTTCTGAGAACTATCAGATTGGACTTCGTTCAGAGGGAGACAAGAGATCACGCATCATGTTAGTTTTCTTTATTTTACAAAAAGCACAACATTTTGTTTTTACTCTGAGTGTACACAAATGAAAGAAGATATTCCACAGAATAAAATGGTGCATAACTCTTAATTGTATGTGCAACATTGACGGAGTATTTTGAGTCTCTTTCACACTGGTAAGAAAAAAACCGCGGTGGTATCGCCGGCGATACCCTCAGACCTCAGAGTGTTAAGCCTAACTTCCTGGATGAAATGCTCTGCTGATTGTTGTAGCATTCAGATTGGACAAGAATAGTATATGAAGAGCTCAATGTTCATAATACTTACCTGGCTCTGGACTGGTCTGCAGAAGGTTTGGATACACTAATCTTATATCTTAGATCTAAGGCTTAGATCATGCACTTCAGGATATGTGGACTATTCTGACCCAGCCAACATTTCCATGTGAGCCCCAAGTGGGTATCTAATAGGCTGCATGGGCAACCCAAATGGGGCCCAAAGAAATTTGTCCATCTGTTCCACATGGGCCCCATGTATGTTAGCCCATAGGTGCACATGATGGGTCCATAGTGAGCTCTAAGTAGGGCCCATTTAGATGTTCATTATACGGACTCACTTGGGTCCCAAATGAGTGCTAATAATGGGGCCAAGGTGGGCTACGCACAAAAACCTTGGCCCCATTATATTTTTTTTGTTTGTTTGTTTGTTTGTTTTTTAAGATAAAAAAAGTCACACAAAACTTGCTAGTTAACTGGCAATATTATTATTTTCATTCTTTACATCGCTGTTTAGCTGAGGTAGTTCAGCTGGCTTTGTTGTTTATTAATTGTCTGTCGTTACTGAATTCCAAAATCTTTCAAAATTATCAAATTATATAAAACCAACAGTAAACCTTGGTTAATATAAAATGAAATATACATATCTTACCTTGATAGAGAGTTTATATCCCTTGACATGCAGGTAATAGTGCTCAAGTGGTGAGAGAGGGGTGACCATGTCATTATAAATATAGCCTAATATAGCCCAAATGTGACCCATATGGGACCCTCAAATAAACATTAATGGGCAACCAAACTGGGGCCCACATTCAGCCTATTAAAGTGCAGGCTGAACAGGCTGTTTAACCTGCATCCCTGTGAGTTGGTTTTTTAATCTTTATTTACTTATTTATAGTAATTTATTTAGAATAAGCCACATTACATTAAAACACTGAGAAATGTAAATATCCTGAAAATGTTTGGGTAACACTTTATAATAACTGTCGTTGATAACACTAAAGGAATAGTTCACCCAAAAAAAAAAATTATGTCATCATTTAGGCAGAATCCTTGAAGAATTTTGAAGAATCTTTCTGCTGTTTTTGTACATACAATTATCAGCAAGAACCAACATTTTTAAACTAAAATAAATAAATAAATAAGATTGTTAAAAGTAACCCATACTCCAGTTTTTAATCCAATAAAGTTTCTGAGGATATATGCCAATAAAATAAAACCATATTTAACTCTGGACTATGCCCCGGTCGCATTCACTCTAGTCATGTACACCAGCAGCTCATCAGCACATTGTTTAGACTTGCATTTAAACCTCACACTAGTGATTGGTAGATTGATTTATGCCTACATTCCTTGAGTTTCCTAAAGATTGTTTTGAAAAATTTAATATTTACTAGAGCTGTCAATAGATTAAAACTTTTAATCGTGTTTCATCACAGCCTTTTGTGTGATTAATCGCACACTTATCATTAAATTAAGCATACGCCATTTATTTTGTTTAACATGTTCATTTTGTCATCATTTGAGCAAAACAAAGAGCTTGTTTACATTTTAGACAAGTCAAGTTAGGATACTGAATAGGACCGCATGGAGATGCCGAGAAAAAAAAAAAGAACTGTTAAAGAACACAACACACACACCTCCCAGACATTCTGTAGAATTTAACCAAACAGATGATGACTTCGAAAATCCTGAAGTGTTTCCAGTTAAGTGCGCCATATGCATCAGACGTTCAACCAACAGCCTGTGGGCATTGACATCTGCGCCCGAGACTACAGTTATAGCATTGCTACCTTGGAACCAGAATTTCAGTAGTGTTTATTCTATGTGACAAAAAAGGGCAAAGATCTACAGAGCATCTGGAAAAGAATGTTGAGTGGCCTTTCTCTATAGTGCATCACTTTCAGTTCTCCAAGAGCAGCCTTACTCTTTCCAAAATCGATAAGAACCTTAAGTCATTTAAATTTTGAATTAGATGGAAATACAAGCTTCATATAAAATTAAAACTGACCTCACTGATATCCAAGCACTCAAATGCTCTGTGAGATGGTTTAAATAGATGGAGAAAGCAAGTACATTGTGAATCAAGGTTCTTCAAGGTTGGTTATTGGAAGAGCATAGACTACAAAGATTCAAATGTATTCAACAGAGTTAATCCCTTTTAAAGTGCTCGGTGTCCATATTAGTGCATGGTAAAAATTAGCATTTCTTTCTCCAAACTATTAGATCTTAGTGATAGCGTTGACACACTCTGTTGTTTTCCTTTTTCATTCCTTTTTTTTTTACATTCTTCTAGGATACATTAAACTTAGAATTAGCTTTCATTGTTATACTGATAATACTCTATTTGCTCTATATCAGATAAAATTTCTCAATTTTCAAGTTGGCAGAGTTTTTTTAAGGACATTACAGACAGGATTACTAGTCATTTCCTTCTATGCAACTCAAAATATGTATTATTCATTGCACCAAAAACATCTAAAGATAAGCAGTGCAAATTAAGAAACGTTGCAAGTGCATAGGCACAATACACTACGTTGACAATACAAATTGACTCACAGAGCATATATTTTAGCATGCAGCAGATTAATTAAACAGATACAAATTTGTAGGTTAAATGTCTTTATTTAAGACTGCATCAAACCCCAAATTCAACAGGGGTTTTAATTTGTCCCCTACAAATGGTGTAGTAATTCAACTGCACTAGAGCCCTTACAAAGTGTTATGGCCACAGGGAGGCATTATCAAAACTAGCACTATCCTACTACCTCTCCACCTTTCACTCTGTCCCTCTCCACCCTGATGGAGAGGCAGTTTATCATCTTGCCTCTGAGAGATTAGCTAGGATTGAGCATTGCAATGCAGCTGAATGCCTTGAGCACAGCGTTCCAGAGAAGTGCATATGGGTTAATAGCCCAGAGAGTATACTATGGCAAGTTACTGTAATATACTTGGCAGCCAATCCTGTATTAGCCCTCGCAGGGAGGTAAGGACAAGCCCTAATCTCTATTCAGCCCTGACATTGGAACTCTCACAATAGACTAATGCTCTTCACTTTGTATTACTTTTAGGGTTGGGAAGCGATTACATTTTTAAATCTAATTAATTACATGATGAGGCAATTAATTAATCTAATTAATTAACACAAATTTATTGTATGTCAAATTTGCCTGAGAAATTATCCCCAAAAGATAATTTGAAGTCATTATTGTGTAAAGCATCAAATAGACATTACAAAAAGAAATATTTATTTTGATTCAACATAGAATTTATTACACAAACTTTTGGAACATGAGGTTGAGTAAATGATGACTGAATTTAAAAAATTTTTTTAAATGAACTTGAAAGTAAACATATGGTCAACTGATGTTTTTTAAATCATTTTCATAGAGAAGTTAATTTACTGAAGGCTACCAAGAAAGCTAGGTTACTAATATTCAATTAATTCACAATATGTGCACATTTATTATTAATATTGTGGGCAACACATCACCCAGGCACTAGCGTTGTTTTTTTGCTTTTATTTTGTTTTTCCTTTTTATTCAAAATTTCAACAAACTTGTTAACTACAGCCTATCATGAACTATAGGAGCACCCACGGAAAAACATGAGATATTCTCCATTCATTTTAACAATAAAAAACGACTGCAGCTTTCAGACACAAAAAATGTTTCATCTTTGTAGTTCACTTGAGGAGATTACTATGGCATTTTTTAATGACGCATGTCGAGTGCGCATCAATGTAATAAATTAACGTGAGAATGTATCAATGTAATGTACAGCACGAATCTCTCCACAAAAGTCCTCATGGCTCTGCTCTGGCCCAGATACTACGTGTACGTGCTCGGTTTTGGAGTGTTGGCACCAACCGACAGAAACATAAATCAGCGCCTGTTGTCAAATATTTGAATGTGTTTTGTCATTTAAAGGGGTGATTGTTTATAATTTCACTTTTTTAACTTTAATTAGTGTGTAATGTTGCTTTTGGAGCATAAACAACGTCTGTAAAGTTACGACGCTCAAAGTTCAATGCAAAGGGAGATATTTTCTTTTAAAGAATTCTCTGTTTAAGGACTACAACAAATGGCTGGTAGGGACTACAACAAGCTTCTTCCCAGGTTAGTGACATCACTAACCCTAAAATTTACATAAACCCTGAACCTAAGAACACAAAACAAATGGGCAAGGCCATGTTAGGCTGCTTTAGAGAAGGGGAAGAGTTGTTGTAGTTGAGTGTTGTTACTATGCCGTCATTTTACGCCGGACTGCTTCACAAACGAGGGTCAATTTGCTGGATTTGCACAAAAGATTAACATGACGGCACATGCTAGTCGATGAGTTGAATCAACTCCACAACAACTAAATAAATGTATCCACTAACCGTTCAGAAATGTCCAGATGCATTCTAAAAGTTGTAACTTCTTTCTGAGTCTCTCCATCAGTGTGAGATTCCGGTTTGAACAATGTAAAGCTAAACAACATTACTGACAATCGTCATTTTGGCTGCATAAGATTCTCCAGCTTTGTTGTTGTTGAGCAACCGAAGCGCAAGCTGTTAAAGCTCCGCCTTCTTCTGGAAAGCAGCCAGGAGCAGCAGCTCATTCACATTTAAAGGGACACACACAAAAACGGGGTGTTTTTGCTCACACCCAAATAGGGGCAAATTTGACAAGCTATAATAAATGATCTGTGGGGTATTTTGAGCTGAAACTTCACAGACTTATATTACATTTTGTAAAAGGGGTATTATAGGTCCCCCTTAAATCATGTCAATTGATCTATAACTCACGATGGGTGCTGCCACCGAAGTTCAGAGAATCAGATCTGTCTGGTTAAAGCCTAAATTCACCAATTTCTCCCGACATTAAAGTAAGGGTTCGTGAACTAGGAAAAGAACGGAGCAAACTTTATAGTTAACTGCACAATGTGTATCTGCATATATATACATATAAATACATATATTTACAGTTAGTGAAGTGGCTTGACCTGCTCAAGCAGAACTTCCCCTCCTTGCTATTTCCCACATTTAGCAATTTATTGTCCATAATCCCACCTTTCCCCGATGTCAGAGTTAATTAATTTTCCATGTTCCATTTGACAATGAAAGAGAAGTTTAAAGATGGTGCATGCAGTTAGCTTGAGAAATTAGAAAATATCATACCCATGAGATGATCTGGATTTTCAGTTAAAAGACTGGAGCAGCTGGAATGCATTTCTAGCAGCTCCCTTCTGAAACCCTATCTCAGTTCAGATTTCAGAGCATTTTTTAGTATCAAAATGAAAATGAAAGTCTTGGCTTGAAATAAGCATAACATATTTTAGCATAGCATAGAATAAATAAATAAATATAAATGAATAAATAAATAGTTGAGTGACAGCAGCTTACACAGTACTAGTCTGACAGCGAGGGACTTCACTGGCAACTGCCTGCAGAATTTCAGTCAACAAATGGACGCTTTGGACAGTACGGTAACTGGGAGACGTACAGTATGTGGAGAAAGTTGAACAGTACTGTTTAGCTAGTGACATCGGGCTTAAGAGTAGCTGTTCTTTTGAGGTTAATGGGAGTGAAAATATACAACATCTTGTGTAGCTTAACTGCACCAAATGAGTCTGCAGAGAAAACATATAAAGAAATCTGGAACATTTTACAAACACATTTCATGGAGCGCATTCACTTATGTGTACACCATAAGTGTAATCAACAAAAGCACCTGGCCAAGCTCCAGAGGTTTCTAAGAATTTAATTGGTCTTGTCAAACACGTCTGAAACTATGCACGATGCTGAAACAAACACTAACACTTAACCCTTACCATAACCTTAGTGATTTGATTTTTGGATTGAATTTAGTACTTGATTTAAAGGATTAGTTCACTTTCAAATATAATTTTCCTGATAACTTACTCACCCCCATGTCATCCAAGATGTCCATGTCCTTCTTTCTTCAGTCGAAAAGAAATTAAGGTTTTTGATGAAAACATTCCAGGATTATTCTCCTTATAGTGGACTTCAATGGCCTACAAATGGTTGAAGGTCAAAATTACAGTTTCAGTGCAGCTTCAAAAGGCTTTAAACGATACCAGACGAGGAATAAGGGTCTTATCTAGTGAAACGATCGGTCATTTTCGAAAAAAATTTAAATGTATATGCTTTATATAAACAATTGATCGCCTTTCAAGTGCTTCCGCCAAAACCGCACTTTCGTATTCTTCAAAAAGCTTACGCTGTATGTCCTACGCCTTCCCTATTCTACTTACAGAAAACATGGAACTGGCACTGCGTTCGTTCCGTAAGTTGTCCGTTCTCCTGAGTCTAACTTGCCAAGTCCTAACTACCAAGGACGCAAGTCTGAACTTTGCAAACTTGGTATTGAGAAACGCCTATACTGTCTTCCCGGTGTTTTACTTAATCTGTGCAATCAGGCAACTCTGTACATGCACTCCCTCTAAATGCGGAAGAAGCGGTGATGATCTGAAAACAAACGTGCGCTGGAGTTTAGCAATCTCCACAGCGAAATTCTGCTTCAATGAAAGTGTCATACAGCCAGTCTTTGTTTCTTCACAAGCCGCTTGTATTATTTTTTTTTGTGACTAAATCTGCAATGATCAAACCTTCAGCGATAAATTTCAACAAATGCAACACGGATCTCCACCTTATGTTTGCAGAATGCACTTTTGCAACCTATGTGACAATTCAGTCGGGAAAATGAACATAGTGTGGAATTATTGGAAAGAATATTAGGAGTTTCGCCGTTTTATCTTTTGAAGTTCCTAAAGGTTTTACCAATTTTCAAAATCTTAATCAGTTGAAAATGATGTTGCCACTGGGACATTTTTTTATATATAGCCAATCAAAGAGCATCATTCTTTGCTTTACGAATTTCCGGGGCAATCTGAATCTGTGGTTTGTCTCATTTGCAAACAAATTGTGTTGCTTTAAAAATCTATTGTAAATCCAGATTACAAAGCGCTCACCAAAACCATGTGTTTTGTATTGATTTACCATCTAACAAAGTTATCATAGTTGGTTAAATGAAGTCGGTGTGCCACTACAGGCCTTTTGGGTGAAGTGTAGGTTGGCAAAGAACGTGCAAAATGGCCATAACTACATTACCCTTTTTGATAGAATAATCGTGATTAATAATCATGATTATAATTTTGAGCAAAATAATCGTGATTATCAATTTAACCATTATCGTGCAGCCCTAACTCCTGGTACTCTCATCTGTCCTTTTTGAAGATATATTTAAACTGAAACCGTTTATTCACTCACTCTCTTACACGCTGGATCTCTCTCGCACGCACAGTTTTAAATTTTTAGGTATAAAACGCATGCAAAGTTTTATATATTTAGATACACAGAGCAAACTAGTGCAATGTTATATGCTCAATGAGATACCAACATAAACAGCGACATTTCTCTGACCCCTTCTCCCTGGCTCCATTTAAGACCAGCAAGTTTGGAGTTGAACCAATCTTTCTGGCCTGGAACCACCTTTTCTTGTACTGGCAATGGGCAGAACGGTTTGAGAACGGACACACATGCACCGGAATTGTGTCAGTGTAAAAGGGGTAACAGTGGATATGGAATGTGTAATAAGGAAAAAATGGAATTGTGTAATATAATGTCTGTGAAGCATGTAAAGATCTGTCCTTCTTTTGTGTCATCACCCATGTGGCAAAACTTGTTTTCCTGGGAGTCCTGAGGGACTTACGATCATTCTGACTTGTGGAAAAGAATAAGGGAGAACAAAGGAGTTCCTGTGATTGATAATCTGTATTGATGAACCCCATTTTTTCACATCTTGAACACTGTGACCAGCGGCCATAAAGCTGACCAGCGCCCATAGAGCCATAGAGAAAGTGACATAGTCCTGTAGGTATAAAGTGTTCGTTGACAATATTAGCAGAGCGAGGACACTGAAGCACACATCAGGTGCGCAGCAGTTAAAGACTCAATGTGTGTCAGAGAAGACAGCTGTCTATACCCTCACCAGTCAGCACTTACACTGCAGTACACTCTACAAAGTGTTCAACACCTGTTATAGATGAATTGTAAACATATGAATAAATCATTTACAAAGCTTTCTGCATCCCCTAATCGTGTAAACGAATTATCACTTGTAAATGTGTTACATATCATTTGTAGACCTTTCTTACCTTTTACAAATTATGTGTAGATGTATACAAATCATTTATAACAATTTCTGCATCCCCTAATCTAAAGTGTAAACTATTCATCACTTGTAAATGTGTTACATATCATTTGCAGATCTTCCTGTTGCATGATCCATCTCATTCCATCACTTTACCCAAACCTGAACTTTATTATTTATTTATTTTTTAAATAAATAAATAAATCAACACTCTGCCACCATTTAATCAGCATTTAATCATTTAATTTTTATTGTGTTTCCCATGGGACAGCCCCTCACCATAACATGAAACAGACCATAAACTGATCATAAGCGTACTTATTTTGTGCATTTTGTTCTAAGTCTTCAGAAGTCGTACGATACCACCATGTGAGGAAAAGATTCTTATTCCGCAATATAATCATTATACATTAATAATCGTACCTATCCGTCGTCTCATCCATTTAAATTTTCAAAATTGCCGCTTCAAACACTACAACACAGGTTTGTGGCACTGACGTCAAACCTTGCTCCTTATTGGCTGTCACTTGAGATTTGCGACCACCATAGACTGTTTGCGACATGCCAAATTTGAGTTGCTGTGGATGGAAATGCAGATCAGAGGAATGTTTGCAGCAATTAACCACTTTAATTTCATTCTGTAACTCACTCAAAATTATGTTTTGCTGTCAATGATATGCAACACATTTACAGGTGATGAATAGTTTACACTTTAGATTAGGGGATGCAGAAAGTGTTATACATGACTTGTATACATATACAAATAATTTGTAATACAGTGCTCCGTGTGAATGAGTACACCCCTTTGAAAAGGAACATTTTAAACAATATCTCAATGAACACAAAAACAATTTCCAAAATGTTGACAAGACTAAGTTTTATATGACATCTGTTTAACTTTTAACATGAAAGTAAGGTTAATAATATAACTTAGAGAACAATTTTTTTTAGTTTTACTTAAATTAGGGTGATGCAAAAATGATTACACCCCACTGAAAGTCTCTGGAGCAAAGCTAAATTTTAGACTACAAATGTCTAATTTAACAAGAATTCAACCACAGGTGAGTCTAATTATTCATTACACATGTGTCCAGCAGACAGTTGACTATAAAAGGGTGTTAAAACCCCTTCCAAGTTTATGCTGTCAGCAATGGCACCACATGGAAGAGAAATGTCACAAGACCTGAGAAAGAAAATAATTTCTTTACCACAGAAAGGTGAAGGCTACAAGAAGATCAGCAAAGCTTTACTTATCAGTCAGAATACTGTAGCAAAAGTGGTACAAAAATTTTAAAAAGATGGTCGTTCACGGAAGGTAAAACCTCGACAGAAGCGTCCTCTGATGAGAAGGGTTGAAGAAAATCGGCATGCAAGTTCACTGCAGTTATCTAAAGAAGTAGAAAGCCAAACTGGCCCGACTATTTCCTGTGACACAATACTGCATAAACTGCAGAGGAATGGCATGCATGGGTGCTGTCCACGAAAGAAGCCTTTCCTAAATCCCATGCACAAAAAAGCCCACCTAGAGTTTGGATCACCGTGATTTTGCCAAATAAGACATGTTCCTGGATCAACACATTTTGTTGATCCTGGAACAACATTCCAGTCTGAAAACTTAGTCTTAACCCTATTCCTACCCCTAAACATAACCCTACCCATAACTTATCCCTAAAATCAGAGGTGAATAACATTGATGTAGAAGCACCTAACCCTGGTTGCAAGCCTAAACTTGACATAAATGGTAAACTTGTCCCTCAAATCTGATTGGTTGATTGGAATGTTGTTCCAGGATCAACAAAGATGTTGATCCAGGAACATGTCTTACTTGGCAAAATCACAGTGACCTAGAGTTTGCCAGGGCCCATGCTGGCAAAGATGAAGACTACTGGGACTCTATACTCTGGAGTGATGAGACCAAGATAAATGTTTTTGGAACTGATGGCTTCAAAATTGTATGGCGTCGCAAAGGTGAGGAATACAAAGAATAATGCATGGTGCCTACAGTGAAACACGGTGGTGGCAGTGTTCTTATGTGGGGCTGCATGAGTGCTGCTGGTGTCGGGGAGCTGCATTTCATTGATGGCATCATGAATTCACAGATGTACTGCTCTATACTGAAAGAGAAGATGCTACCATCACTCCGTGCCCTTGGTCATCATGCACTTTCCCAACATGACAATGATCCTAAACACACATCTAAGGCCACTGCTGGATTTCTGAAGAAGAACAGGGTGAAAGTGATTCAGTGGCTCCTGATCTGAACCCAACTGAACACCTATGGGGAATTCTGAAGAGAAAAGTTGAGCATCACTCTCCATCCAGCATCCAGTCTCTAAAAGGGTTTATTCTTGAAGAATGGAAAAAGATAGATGTTGCAAAATGTCGCCAACTTGTTCATTCCATGCCTAGAAGACTGCTGTCATTAAAAATCATGGAGGCCATACAAACTACTAGATGTAATAGTTTTTGTTGTGGGTTGTACTCATTTTTGCATCACCCTAATTTAAGTAAAACTGAAAAATGTGTCATCTAAGTTATATTATTAACCTTACTTTCATGTTATAAGTTAAACAGATGTTATATTAAACTTAGTCTTGTCAACATTTTGGAAATTGTTTTTGTGTTCATTGAGATGTTGTTTAAAATGTTCCTTTTCAAAGGGGGTGTACTCATTTACGCTGAGCACTGTAGGTAAGAAAGGTCAATAAATAATATGAAACACATTTACAAGTGATAATTATTTTACACTTTAAATTAGGGGATGCAGAAAGCTTTGTTGTTTATAAATGATTTATTCATGCATTTACACCATCTATAACAGGTGTTGAACACTTTGTAGTGTGTACTGCAGTGTAAGTGCTGACTGGTGAGGGTATAGACAGCTGTCTTCTCTGACACACATGGAGTCTTTAACTGCTGTCCATCTGATGTGAGCTTTAGTGGAAGGTAAAAGTGGTTTAGAGGTTCACTTTATCACTAGATCCCACACACTCCACACAGAACAGAACAGAAGTCTGTGCTGATGAGTGAAAGGATTTAACAAAACCCACTGGAATCACCTGACTGTAAGTCATTTATAAATGTTTATCCATTTCAAAACAAATAAATTACTCTCCTTAAAAATAGTGCTTTAGCATACCTTCATGCTTTTGAACACAGACCAACTTCATCAATAAATCATATGCTGATCATTTACTAATGGTTTGTTCATGATTTGTTCATGATTAACAATTGTTTATTGAGATAATTATACAAAACTATTTTACATGAATACTTCAATGATTTATAAGTGATAATGCATCAACTAATAACTTATAAACCATCTACTAAAGATATGTTTGATTTATGTTAGCATATGTTAGAATATTCAGCACAAATTGTATGATGCCAATGGATGTGAACAATCAGATACTTTATATAATAGTATCTATATTGAACAGTTCCCTGTCTCCTGTCACACTTCTTATCGGAGCCTAGTAGTGAATGAGCATTCACCTACCTATATTTAAAATACAGTTCACAACAATCTTTTTACAACAACACCACTGCATGCCACTGATCCCAGTCCACATTTCAGAGAATCGGGCGACAATAGACCTCAAGCACTGCTTAGTGTTCTACTTAGCATCAGGATGTTATTAGCCTGCCTGTTGGGAATTAGCTCCAATTCATGTAATATGCATTAAGTTAAAACAAAACTGTCCCTGGTCACGCATTGCTGCAGTGCAGTAGTCAATCTGCTGCTCCTGTTTTGCAATACAGAATATAATGAAATCTATACAGTATAGCTCTAGCCCCTCTTGACTAGGAGACTGACTTTAATGAATGCAAGCCAGAGACTGCACTGGAAAGTCATAATCTTTAACCTCTGGCCAAAGAATCTGCTCTGTTGCCAAAATTATAAGACCAGGTCACATATGTCTTCTTTCTGAAGAACAATAAAAAGGAAAATTAAAATCTATGCACTCTTCTTAAATATGGTGTGTGGGAAATACCATGCAAAATCTATCAAAATATTGTATGAAGGTGTGGACATCTCACATTGCATATTGATAAATATTTTCAAGTTGTGCTGTCCAGTTGAAGTGCATCTGCAATACAAATTCAGTTCGGGCCAAATTGTAGCACCAGATAGCTTGACTTATGTTTGTGTGACATGAAATAGGCTAAATAACCTTTCAGTTTAGTTGAAACTGAAGAGTGATTAGTATTCCTGTGACATGCTGATGTTCAAGTTATTGCTATCAAAATGACAAATAACAGTCTTGCTGACTTTGATTCCCCATAACTAATGCTAGCATATCAAAATGTCAATATCAACCATGATATGAAGACGATTTCTGCAAACCTTGCATCATCCAATGTGCTGTTGAGTAAATCAGTATTACCATCAATATACAAATATGTGCATTCATTTTAATAAGGGGTGGCATATAAAGTCAGTTTATCATTATTGCAAAATAATATTTGAAAAGATTATCAGGACATTGATGCATAAAATATCACCTGAAGGGTTTATTCTATGCTAATGACCATCTGATGACATTATTCTTTTATTACAAGACTATTATATGGAATTATATGATATATTTATTTGAGTTAAAATTGTTGTGGTCCCACTTCATATTAGGTGGCTTAACTACTATGTACTTACATTTAAATTAATAATTTCATACAATACACTTATTGTGTACATACATGTTTTTATATTGCACTTATATTTTAAAAACAAATTCTGCATGTAATTACATCTGTAATTAATTTCTGTAATTACATTTATAAATATATAACTGCAAGCAGCAATTAATGGGGTTCAAGCATTTTAAGACCTTCATGCCATCTATGCTGTTAGGGTCAAGGCCAACACGAAATGTAGGGCTGACAGCCTGACACCATAAAATATCCATGATGGATAAAACACTAAAACACATACACAAAAGAATGAAAGGCTTAAACAATAATACTTAATACACAATAAGCTTGCTTATACACACATTATGTTGTAGATACAGATATTTGAAATAAATGATAGGTAACAAAATGCTTATTGCAAATCTCTGTATAACACCATTTTCAGGTTTCACAAAACTGAGATCTCAGTACAAATGAAGTGATAAACTTTGACAAAATGTGATTGTTATAATAGTAATTTTTCAATGTCTAAATATGAATGTAAAAGCAAAACCTGTGAAAAATAACTTATTAGTAAGTAGAATAATAATTTCATTTTAAAAGTGGTGGTTTCCACTAGTAATCCTCACTAAAGCAAAGCAATTTGTCCATGTTAACTCCATTACGCAGGCTTTTACACACACCCTCTACTGGGTCCCTCTAGTGGACAACAGTAGTATTACAGCCTTCATCTTTCAGGCTGTAAATGGGCCACACCAGCTAAATAGTTTAATCAATCAAAATTATTAAAATTAATTAGGGTCCCTAGATGATGCATGTCAAGTTTCGAGCAAATCAGACAAAAGTAGATTTTTCAATTAATTGCACATATCTAAGGAACAATTTGTTTGACAGCAGTGATTCTTGAGGCAAAGTTGTTCAGAATGAGGAGATTCAACATATGATATGAATATTGTGTGCATGTGTGATACGTTGAGTGATATATAGGTTGTAAAACGTGATAGCAACACCCGGTGGCTGTTTTCCTTTAAACTTCGCACAGACCTCTAGGGCCATGAGTCAAACAACCCCACTGAGTTTTGTTCCGATCGCCCTCCGTTAACCTGGTCTTATAGGTGGTCAAACTTCATTGGCCAATGACAGCCATGTTTTTTGTGGTGCACAAATGTTATCAATCATCATGGTAACTTGGATAAAGACACTGTATGTCAATGTTTAAAGTCAATTGGACATACGGTTGCGTAGATATAGCTATTTTTATGTTTTTTTTTTCGTATTATAAGCGCCACCAAGTGGTGAATCACCACAGATTTTTTTTGTGACCACAGAATGAGCTCATACATAAATATAACAAGTTTGGTGAAAATATCTCATTGCATTCAAGAGTTATAACCATTTTAGTAAAAGTGGCCTTCAAACCTTTTGGCGTCCCATCACTAGCGTGAATCACTGATCGAAATTCTTTTGACAACTTTTTGCTATAATGGTCTCTTGATGATGCATGTGAAGTTTTCAAGTGAATTGGACAAACAGCCTATGAGCAGATCGAAAAAGTAGATTTTTCGGAAAAAAAATTTCTGAAGTTTGCAGAAAAATTTTAACAGTGGAAATGAAATCAAAGATATACATTTTGTTCGTCTTGAGCCAAGGATTCAAATGGTATAAAGCACTTGAATTTTGCGACAAAGGGTTGAAGAGTTATGGCCAAAATGTAACCTTAACTTGTATTATCTTTTATTACTTTATATACTTTTGGGTAGTGTTATACACAATAAGACCACATTTTAGTGTTTCTATTATATAGTGTTCATATTTTTTAAATAATAGCCTATCTAAATCAAAATGTAATATCCATGATGTGTGAAATGTCAGTTTTTCATAAAAAGTATAATATTTGCTTTGAGATGGAGTTAAATAAAAATCTAAATTACTTTAAATTTACACTTAAATACAGAGTAAATGTATAAATGTGAAAATATATTGTTACAGTTACATGACACATAAGAAATAAACTAGGTTAACTAATAGTTTCTCATGATATTAAGATGACATTACACAGTTTAACCACATAATTTACCTGGTTATGGTCCGGTCTCCCGTCGTCGCTGGCGTTGAAGCATGTCAAAATCCAATAAAAACAGAAATAAACTTTTCTGCCTCCATTTGTCTTTTTAAAATCCTTTCACAAATGTCCACTGTCAGCTGTCACAAAGCTGCTTGGCCATGTAACGACGCTTGGTTAAGTGTTGCCAAGTCTGGAATTGAACTACTTTTACCCCAATTCTAGTTTTACACTGTTGCTGTGGGTTGTTTGTATAACGTTAGTTCCAGGGTTGAAGTTGTCTTTACCGATATTTCCCTCTGCGTTTGGGCTCATTTTGGCCATGATTCCGCTACTTTGGATTAGCAATTGGGCGAGTTTTGTTGTGCAGACCTGGCAAACCTGGAGCTTGTTCGACCTTCGTGCACTTCGAAGGCCTGGCCTATGAAGTCTACGGCCTTTGAAGTGCGCAATCTTCACATTGGGATGTATAGTGTGCAATCAGGAGAAAAAAGAAATTTGTTTCTAGCCCTTACGTATCAAAAGTTATTAGCATAAACGTGAAATTTCGGACAGGTGATGGCGCTAGAGGGATTGAGTTAGAGACTATGGTGACACTTCAGACTGTCCTCTATCTGTGTGCCAAATTTCATAACTTTCCTGCAAGCAGTTCTATGGGCTGCCATAGACTCAAGAGCGGAAGAAACAGAAGAAGAAGAAGAAACGGAAGAACAGATACAATAGGTGCTTGGCCCCTAGTAAATCCTAACAATTACAATACGCTACGCGCTTGAACCCCTAATAATAATAAAAATCCTAACAATTACAATAGGGTTTCAGCGCTTTGCGCTTGAACCCCTAATTATGCTGTTGATTTTCCTTTACCCCTAAACCCACTCTAAAACCTACACATACCATCAAACTTGTCCTTAACCTTACCCGTATCCCACCTCAATAGCAGCAAAAGTGTTTTGCAATACAATATGAACACAATAAGTACATTGTACTTATTTTTTGATGTAGTAGTTAAGGCCACCTAATATCAAGTGGGACCATTGATGTATAGACCTGCCTCTGCTGAATTCTTTTTTATCCCTGGCAATGCTGCAACAAAGTAAAATGCTGCAACAAGCTAGTTCAAACAACAATAAAATCAGAAATGGACTTTAACTGTCAAGCGCTCCCACTCGTGTGATGAGAAATAATACTGCGTGTTTAGATGAAAATCATGGTTCCTGTGGCCGTAATCCATGCACAGCTTTTCAAAATGTCACCAAGCAACATTGTAGTCTATTTCAGCATGAAAAATACAGCTAGCCAAATGAAAGAAAAATAAAAAGGATTCAGAGCAGCATACTGTAAGGAATTAGACATATATTTATTTTTAATGTAGACAGAACATTGTGCCATTGTATTTTGTGATTATTTTTGTATGAAATACTGAAGTTTACAAATATTGGCACACCTGGCTGAGTGACGCTATGCATTGTTCTAAAATTGGGTTTTAATTCTGGCATGTTAAATTAGCATTTAACCTTTTGTTTTGTTGCATATGCATATTTGTATGCCATCTAGACTGTATAGCCAATAACACACAAAATCAAGACTCCCACAGACTCAATCTCTGAGCCTGCTTCTTAATAACATCTCTGTTAAAGTGCTGTGTAAAGCACAGCTCTTTCCTATGGAACTGTGTACAATAACTCAAGCTGGGGGACCTAACAGTGATTAATGAGCTATTGTTGTTTGAAAGTGTATCTTAGCCGGAGCCACTGACCTTATCAAGTCTTTAGGCCCAGGTTCCTGGTGGAGATCTCTGACCCCAATGCCCTAAATCTTGATGCCTTCACCTGGGCACAGAGATAAGGCCTCCCCTTGTTTGTTAGTGTATAGGACCTGGACAGTCAGAGTTCATTCCTCCCTCTTGATAAATCATACTAGTTTTTTCCTGTGGTGCACATAAGGCGCAGTGCCGTGAGCTACTCTGAAATGTCAGAGAAGCATTGAGCTTCTGAGGGATTACAGCGCTCTGATCTTGATGCATGGTATGTTTCATAAAAATTGTGGCTCTATCTGAGGCAGAGAGACAAATTCCAGGACAAGAGGGAGGCAGATGGGAGCGCCAGGTCCTGAAATGAAGTGGTTTCACTGGACCGCAACTGTTAAATCTGGGCTGCTTTCCCACTCATTGCACAAGACATCCTGGCTAACTGCAGAGACAGAGTGGGGGGTGGGACAGGAAAAGACAGAAGGATAGAGACAAAGAGAGTTTTTTTTTTTTTTTTCCTAGGAGCTGCCCTGCAGCATTGTAACCATAACAAAGCATGCCACAATTATTATCAGGCTAAAGATATAATTAAAACAGCACCATACATTTTTCAATTTGTTCAATTTTTGGAAATTGAGATTTATAAATGTACACATTATACATATACCAAATATGGAATCTGAGGGTGCAAAAAAAAAAATCTATATAGAGAAAATCACTTTTAAAGTTGTCCAAATGAAGTCCTTAGCAATGCATATCCACTCACAAAAATAAAATTGATATATTTACGGTAGGAAATTTACAAAATATCTCCATGAAGTATGATCTTTATAATATCCTAATGATTTTTGGCATTAAAGAAAAATTTATAATTTTGACCCATACAATGTATTGTTGGCTATTGCTACAAATATACCCGTGCGACTTATGACTGGTTTTGTGGTCCAGTGTCACATTTGTCTTTTTGTCTTGATGCCAGACTCCTTTTTCATGTGTGAATGAAGGTTAGAGTGCATTTATCTGGAGCTTAGTCCTGAATAAAGAGTTACAGTAACCACTGTGCACTTAAATGGCCATCATGAATGGTGGCTGGGGGTTAGTACCAACATACTGTGATTAACAGCATACATCTTATAAAACAGCAAAAAGTTTATCTGTGCAATGTGTTTAAGTGTTTTTAGTGTTAGTTATTTGTAAAACATGGTTATTGTCACATAAGTGATGGCATTACAATGTGTGTAAGTTTGTTTATTTATTTGATAGGGACAATGCATGTAAATGAACATTTGTAAAAATACAAAATGTAAACAAGCCGGATTTGAGCAACATTGATAATTTACATCCGCAGTCCCTGGGCAGGTACACACAAAGACACAAACTCAAATATACATACAACACTACACAAAAGACTAATACCCAACACATATTTAAAATCTTTAAGTAAAATGTAGAACATTGTCTTATTGACTGCAGTAAACTATTCCAATATACTTGGACCTCGCAGTCCCCTCTAATGATAGACCTGGTACCAATACTACAATCTCTGTCCTCTGTTTTATAAATTAATTGGTAACACTTTAGAATAATGGCCTGTCATTAATAAGTAACTATGCAGGAAATACAAGTGATCTTCTGGACCATTGTTTATATAAATGGTCTAGATCACTGGTAGTTCCTGCATAGTGACTAAATAACACTTGAGTAATTAGTGATGCATTTTATGACCATGTTGAGAATAAAAAAAGGCAATTGCTCACATCTCAGACACAGTAATGTTGTGATTAGTAATTAGTAATTATTTATAATTTGTCAGTTACCTATTAGTTCTTAATGATGCCAATCTCATTCAGCAATTATTGATTACCTAATAAAGAACCATCTTAGTCCTAAATTCGATATTACTTACTGATTAGTTAAGCTAAAGTGTGTATGTAGTGCTACTAATTTGTCCTGCATCACTCCTGCATAGTTACTTATTAATGACAGAGCATTATTCTAAAGTGTTACCCTACCTTAAGCCTTGTCTGTGAAACCAGATCTGGTTCCAAAATCACATACAAAAGTCCCACGGCAATATACGGAGGTGCTGGCTCACACAGCTGGTCAGACTCACTGACAGTGACAAGTTTTGGGCTTGGGCTCCGGGACAATGGCAGGCTCTGGCTCTTTCATCACATCAGACATGAGTTTCCAGTCAGAAGATGAAGAGAGTAACAGAAGTTCAAAATAGATAAGTATTTAAATAAAACAACAGATGAGTCAAAGTAACAGTGTACACAAGCACAGACAACACCAGACAATGAGGAACTGAAACAGAGGGCTTATATACACAGGATAATGAACTAAATAAAAACAGGTGGGATCTAATTAATGACTATTCAAGGAGACAAACTGCGGGAGGATGGGGGGGAACTAGATAACAAGACACAACAGAAACTGAATACAATAAAAATGAAACCTAAGCATAACTATGACAACAATATCATAGATCACTATTTTCCAAAGACACAAAGTTAGATCAGTAAACTTAAAAACTATCTCAACTGACTAAATCTCAGAAATCAAGCATAGTGTTAGTTCTGGCAGGTCACGTGCTGACTCTCAGCTGATCCACATCTACCTATAGGAATATGACGCTATCACAGCTTCCATATATAAGGTCATTCAGCTATCAGCAGCTTATCGCTTTGCTCAGAAGCAAATTAAACCTCAAATTTGGCAGGTGAAACCACATAGTAATTGTGTATTTGGGAATTTAACCAGAGGGATTCATTCCCCACACAGATTTCACCTGTCGCATCTGGACCAATCAGACACACACAAATTATTCATTTGTGTGACTCATTATATTTAATGAATAATCCAGCAAACTCACTCTCCCAACAAAGGTCTGTGAACCATCCCCAATCTGCAACTAACACACAGGCAGAACCAGGTCTCTGGTTACAGGACACAGGAAAACTGACAAGACTTTTTACGACCCAAAGGATTTTGCAGAAAATCTTGACTGTCACTTAATTCTTGTTAAAAAGGACAAAGTGAGCCTTTTTATCCCATATATTCTATATATATAACCACTTGAGAAATAGTATAAACATGTATCCAATTTTCCCATCTAATGATTTTCCTTTCATAGGGTTTGGCCTATGTATTAATTCTCTCTTTTGAACTCTTTTGTATTAATGTTTCAGAGTTGCATACTATGGTTAACTAAAATCACATGGGTATCATGTTTGGTCTGTATGAACTCCAATCTTCGTTCTCGATTTTTTAATTTACATTACATTTTGCTAACTCTGTGACACATTAGTATTATAAAAATCTAGAAGGTTCTTCTCTCAAACACCCAATCCAATGTATTATGTTAATATCCTGCTAGAGTACAAAGAGACGTAAAAAAAAAGTTCCCTCCAAAGGAACAACTCCTTATTGGCTCAGTCACCTCCAGAGGGTGTTACATCTTCACACATTAAAAATCACTGATCACAAGATCACGGCGGTTCCTTTACTGAAAAACTCTGATGTGAAGATGATGCTGAGCTAGAAGTCTTCTGAAGAACCCCAAGCTTGTGCCAGGCTGCGGCCTTGTCTTTCCATTCACCAAAGATCCTCTAAGTCCAGCTGATTCTCCCTCATCAAGACAACAACAGCAAAGATCAACGCGAGCCTCCACAAATTGCATTAAGGACAGTTTAATTCAAAATGGGCGAGACATGCAAGTATCAAACTTAGTCTCATTATTTGATACATTTAGTATCCTTTACTTAACTTTATTAAATTATGTTAATTCTATTAACTGATACAAATATTTATAATTAATTATAACTAGTTATAATTATTCATATTTTTTTTGAGCTAATTTGCTACACACCCCAGATTCAAGTTCATGAACTTACATACAAATTTGCCAGATTTATTATAAACTGCTTGCTTGGAAGTGAACTGAAACAAAGTTTAGATGAGATCTGCACTTCCCGCACAAGGAGAAGGCTATCAAGAAGGAAATCAAGCATCCACATCACAGCTGGCTATATTTCACCCTCCATTAATCTCTCAACGTCTTCACAAAGCTAAGCTAAGTTTTTCTTTTCTTTTTTATGCTTTTTACTTAAAGCTATCAGGTTATTGCAACACTGCTTGTCGCTATCTGGGTATCATCAATTTAAGTGTTCTTTAGGCTTATCTTGTTGCTTAAGCTTTCTGATTTTGGCAACATGCTTGTTGTCTTAAGCTCAGTCAGGTAACTGCATTTAAAGGGGCAGAGCTGGCCCGTTATATAGGCAGTACAGGCAAATGCTAAGGGCGCAATCTCGCTAGGGGGCGCCAAAGAGACCAAGGGACCAAAAAAAAACAAAAACAAAGTTACAAACATAACCAAACTGCTGATATCTTTAACAAACTAAACTTCAAATTAGTATTAATAATTTGTATTATATAAAAATCCAAAATAAGGGCATTTACTGCACCCGCC
Source organism: Anabarilius grahami (assembly GCA_003731715.1). Taxonomy (NCBI): domain Eukaryota; kingdom Metazoa; phylum Chordata; class Actinopteri; order Cypriniformes; family Xenocyprididae; genus Anabarilius; species Anabarilius grahami. The sequence goes on along the minus strand of RJVU01063416.1, from coordinate 641,895 downwards.
CCCAATTGATTGACACCTGGCTGAAGGATGGCCGGAGCGAGATGAGACCCAGGCCCCGTGTGCCAATTTGTTTACTTTCTGTTTAATGGCTTGTGCTGGATGCGTGCGCGTGCTATCAGCAAGGGGCGAAGAGGCGACGTCAAAACGACCTCATAAATTATCTGGTGCGCAAGGAAGAAAAAAACTAAAAGAAGAGGAGGAAAAACGCGAAAAAGCCAGAGGTAAGACTGTGTGAAGAAAACACTGAATTAATTAATTGTGCGCGTGCACTAAGCTAACACGGACTGACGAAGCAAGTAGCTAACACGTTAAACAGATAACTTTACAGATGAATATCTACATAAACAGACTGATATCCAATCCTTCAAAAACATGCATTACCATGGCTTGAAAAACAACATTGTCATTTTTTATGCTATGCCAATTGGATTGAAATGTCTCTGTAATTAGTTAGAGGCACATTAAACGCAGTTAGCAAAGGCTAATAATTTAGTTGTTCACTATATGAGACAATATTAGCAGGCAAGAGATGATTTATCACCTTGGCATAATAGTAGAATCATTTAGTTGTTCAGAATCATCATCTAAGACTACAAGATGGATATTTCTAGGTAGAAACCTACCAGTGATATCTTCGATTATAGAATGTTAAAATGAGCAGCGAGTCTAGAGGCGTAGACAGGTAATATTTATGTTGGATTATTTCAAATATCTCTTTGTACTTCTTATAATACTTTTTATGTGTATTATCTATTCATTTATTTAACATTAAATTATTTTCATATTAATTATTACAATAATTATTTTCTGTTCTTGTGTTACATCAAATCTGTGGACACTGGACTGTGTTGTTCTAATATTTACAATATATGCTTTACAGAGTTTTGCATGCATTTCTAATGCATTTTGCTTGGTAAACTAGTAGCTGATTTCAGATAGTTTTTGCTTCAGATGCACTGAGGAAATATTTGAATCCAACATCGTTGGATGCACAGCCTAGCCATGCTGCCTCAGGTACTACTCCTCCTGTTGCCTCCTCTTCAGCAGCAGAGCCTCGTCATTCTACCTTAGGTACTACTCCTCCTGTTGCCTCCTCTTCAGCAGCAGAGCCTTGTCATTCTACCTCAGATGCTCCTCCTGTTGCCTCCTCTTCAGCAGCAGAGCCTCGTCATTCTACCTCAGGTACTACTCCTCCTGTTGCCTCCTCTTCAGCAGCAGAGCCTCGTCATTCTACCTCAGATGCTCCTCCTGTTGCCTCCTCTTCAGCAGCACAGCCCAGTTATACTGCCTCAGGACTAAAGGCTGCACCTGTTGATCCTGCAGACTGGCCAACTACTCTAACTAATAATACAATAACAGAATTAGTTCACAGGTGTCCATTCCAAATTTCAAGCAATTTCACTTTCCCACAAAGAGATGGAAGGAGATGTCAACATGATTATTTTAAAAGAATCCTTGTGAATGGAGAAAAATCAGAAGAAGCTGGTTAATGTACTCAAAAAAAAAGGTGACAGCTTGCACTGTTTCTGCTGCAAACTGTTCTCTCATAAAGATCACAAGTTGAATAAGGAAGGTCTACAGGACTGGAAAAATGCAAGTCACTTGCTTAAAGTTCATGAAGAAAGCAAGGAACATAACTCCAACATGACAACTTGGAAGGATTTGGAAGTCTGCATTTCTAAGGGGCTAACAATAGATAAACAGCAAATAGCTCTGGTTGAGGAGGAGAGAAAAAGATGGCATGAGGTCCTGCACAGATTGGTAGCAATAATTCAGTCCTTAGCAGAAAGAAACATAGCATTAAGGGTCTCCACTGACACTCTACATAAACCAGACAATGGCAACTTCTTAAAAGATTGGCTATTTGGCCAATAGCTCCAACTTCTTGACCCAAATCCACTAATCCAAATTTGACCCTGTAATGAAGCAACACGTCAGCCGAGTAGACAGCGGAACTGGACACCATACACACTATCTGGGCAAAAGAATTCAAAATGAACTGATAGACTGCATCAGTTCCAAAATAATAGAAACCATTGTCAGTTATATTAAAACATCAAAATATTATTCCCTCATTCTTGATTGCACCCCTGACCCAAGCCATAAAGAGCAGCTGTCTGTTATAATAAGGATTATATCACTAGATCAAAAACCCCAAGTGAAAGAGCATTTCCTGGGTTTCCTTGTGGCTGAGGAGACAACTGGTGAAGGTTTAACATCCATTATATTAAAAAAACTTGAAGAGCTGAACATTCCCTTTGACGACTGCTGAGGCCAATCCTACGATAATGGGGCCAACATGAAGGGGAAGAATAAAGGTGTGCAGGCACGGCTGCTTCACTTAAACCCTAGAGCCTTCTATGTTCCATGTGGCGCACACACCCTTAATCTGGTCATAGCTGACGCTGCAAAAAACTCAACTGATGCGTTTGTTTACTTTGGTCATTTAACAAAACGTTATTCTTTATTTTCAGCCTCAACCCAAAGATGGGATGTGCTCAAGAAACATGTCAATCTCAATCTTAAGTCCTGGGCTGAGACAAGATGGGAAAGCAGGATAAAAAGCATTGAAGCTGTGAAATATCAGACTGCAGAAGTTAGGGACACTCTTGTGGAGGTGAGGGACACAACTGGTGACCCTGTGGTGAGAGTAGAAGCTCAGTCTTTGGCTGAGGAGATTGGATCCTACCGCTTTTGTCTCTGTACTGTCATATGGTATGACATTCTCAGCAAGATTCAGTACATAAGTAAACTGATGCAGTCACCCTCCATGCAGCTTGATGTGGCTGTTGACTTGTTGAGGAAAGCAAGAGATACCCTAACCTCCTACAGAGCAACTGGATTTGCAGATGCTCAGACATCTGCAAAGGAGATGTGTGAAAAAATGAATGTGGAGCCTGTGCTGAAGCAAAAAAGGCTAAGAACCACCAAACGGCAATTTGGATACGAGTCTCCAGATGAGCCAGTACAGGATGTGCTGAGGAAAATGGAAGTAACTTTTTTTTTATGTTGTTGTTAATAGAGCCATCTCCTCTCTTGATGAGAGATTTCATAATCTAGATGATGTCAATGAAAAGTTCGGGGTACTCACAAACTTCCATAAAATGCCAAAACAAGAGCTGCTTCACCATTGTCAAAGCCTCAGTGATGCCCTTACCCATGTCAACCAGCCTGATATTGATGGCAATGAACTTGCAATGGAAATGCAGAACTTTCCACAACTCCCATCAGACAACATAACAAACATGGAACTTCTCACATTTCTGCATTACAAGAAGCTTACAGAAATATACCCCAACATGTGGGTTGCCCTTAGAATCTCAACCACTCTCCCGGTAACTGTAGCTTCAGCTGAGAGAAGCTTTTCTAAGCTCAAACTTATTAAAACATACTTGAGAACCACAATGATGCAAGAACGTCTCAGTGGACTTGGCATTATCAGCATCAACCATGAGGTTTCAAATCAGTTGTCATATGATGATGTCATAGATGACTTTGCTGGCAAAAAGGCCAGGGGCCTCATTTATAAAACTTTGCGTAGATTTCATCCTAAAAGTGTACATACTCGCAAAAACTAAATTCTGCGTACGCACAAAAAAAATCAGATTTATAAAACCATGCCAGAACCTGCGCACAAATCCTTTTATAAATCCCAGTCAATCATAGACTGTAAAAAAAGATGGACGACGCGAAGCCGCTTCCTTCCATTGTAATGAACTGAAGTTAAAACGGACGATGATGGGCATTGACATGTTACGCAAAAACGTCAGTTTTGAAACCTGGGCATGCGCAGAAAGAATCGTCAGTGGAGCCCGGAGGCGGAGTCGCGGTATCAAACTTCCGCCAAGAACTAGAGTAGGATTAGTTTTGTCCTGATAATTATAATTTTTTTTACCCATAAAAATAATTAGTAACTGCCAGATAACGATCATTCCCCATCATGGCTAATGTTAGGCGTGTTATCTTGGCTAATAACATTTATTAATTGGCTTATAAAGGCCACATTTAACGTGACCGAAAAAAGCTCAGTGATCCGTCAGATCCTGTAGGTCGGTTAGTACAGTTTACTGCTGAACAACTCATTTTGTCAGTGAGAAATAACACAGAAATTGAAAAATAATAGTTATTTATTTATCTTCAATCTCCCCTCGAAGCTCCGACAGTCCTCAGAGAAGCTGTCAATCAACTGTAATCATGACGTCACGCCCCGTTTCTATAGCATCAAATTGCTAGCTAAAATCAAACTGATCACAAAAACGAACTATTGAATATATATCAGTGTGATAATGACTACCTTAAAGGATTTATAAACAAAATATCGCCTTGAACGTACTTTCCGCTTCCGCATTCTTCATAACGCTTACGCTGAATGTCCTACGCCTTCCCTATTCTACTTACGTAACGAACGCGTCGCCAGTTTAGTTTTTTTCCGTAAGTAGAATTGGGTAGGCGTAGGACATTCAGCGTAAGCGTTATGAAGAATGCGGAAGCGGAAAGTACGTTCAAGGCGATATTTTGTTTATAAAGCATAAACGGTTGTATTTTTTTCAAAAATGACCGATCGATTCGCTAGATAAGACCCTTATTTCTCATCTGGGATCGTGTAGAACAATTTGAAGCTGCAGTGAAACTAATTATGACCTTCAACTGTTTGGTGCCCACTGAAGTCCACTATAAGGAGAAAAATCCTGGAATGTTTTCCTCAAAAACCTTAATTTCTTTTCTACTGACGAAAGAAAGACATGAACATCTTGGATGACATGGGGGTGAGTAAATTTATCAGGAAAAGTGTATTTAAAAGTGAACTAATCCTTTAAATGACCAAAACCATCTTTCGGAAAATTTTATTGTAAGTGTAATTAATGTTTTTTTATTTTGACAAGTGCCATTCGTTTGCATTGAGAGTGCGGGGTTTATGACTTTTACTGCATCCAGCCAACAGGGGGCGATCAAAGAGCCCGCAGCTTCACTTTTCAGGATGTATGAGGCACACCCGCAGTCAATGGAAGATTGTGCGTACGTGCATCTCCACCCTGTCTCCTCCCCGAAATCACAATATATGGAGCTTACGACGCCTAGTTTTACTATGCATAACCTCATCTGCATATCATTTCCATACATATTCCCATCCATGTGACACCATGGTTAACACGGTCAAAGGTACAAGACATTGGAAAATATTAGATATGGACTATAAATGCCGTTTGTGCCACACAATGATAAAGATCATCCAATATCCTCTTTATGTTTTAGAATAAATATATCAAAATATCCATAAAAACAAAATTATGTAAAATACTTAAGATAAAGGTTTTAGAATAGAGCTGATTCATTCATTTCCACTGGCCAAATAGTATTTTAATAGTTTTAAACAATTCGAATCAAATTTATGCAGTTTTGCTGATAAGGTGAACATATCTTTTAGGAAGTTTATTGGCTATTTTTAGTGGAAACAGATAGGCCTACTTATTTATTGCAGTGTAATCGTCTGTCTCGGCGCGTCACTGACAAAGTATTTTAAAAAGAAAACATGCAAATCTTACCGTTTTCCTCAAATTATATCCTTCAAATACAGTGGTAATTGTTTGAAGATCCTTCACACGACATCAACACCTCCGTGCAGCTGCAGATATGCAGTAAGATATTATCTTTGGACCTATTCAAACTGGACAATGGACCGTTCGACCACCGAATCCTGCAGTGTCTTTCATAATATCCAAGTTAAGTGTGCATCGATCGTCGTTCTCGCTAAAATATTTTGTCATAACATCTGCAGTTTAGTTTAAAGAGGAAAAACAGCGTGTCACAGGAAAAGTGATCGAAAGCACATCTACTATCTAAATTCATATCACTTTTGTTTAACTTCTCCGTAATGACTGCGTAATGTAATTTCAGTGCTTATCGGCAATATAAAGTGTAATAATGTAAATGTTTATCAAATGAAAACTTGTTTCCACGCGAGTTTAAATAATTAATTTATTTATTTAAACTGTTATTGTGAACATGAATGACCTTAGATACGGAAGCTGTGATAGCATCAAATTCCTAGATGTGGATCAGCTGAGAGTCAGCTGATATGAGCTTTGTTGAGTTCAGCTCCCTCAGCGACACGCCATTCATTCCCGCACGCACGCGCGCCACGCCCCTGTATTTATGATTATGACTCATAATGAGGATTTAAAGTGGTTTTCCTTCATCTGCCGTCAGTCCCTCAGCTCACCATCAGTGTCGCCAAACTGCTCTGTCTCCAAAATGTTCGTACGCATGGGTCAGAGTTTGCCTGGAAGTGCGCAAATTTTCCCGTCAAGTTTGTTTTTATAAATCACAACTTATGCGTCGGAACTGGCGTACGCACGTTTCCAGCCCCGTTTTGTGCGCACGCTTTATAAATGAGACCCCTGGAGAGTAAACCTGTGAGAACCCTGGAGAAGTGATGTTGTAGTTGCTTTTTAGCTCTTTTGGTAAATGTTGTTTTATAAAGCGCCACTAGAGAGCACTTTAAAGTTATTTATTTTTATATACTATGCCAACTGCAATTATTTAAGTTACATTGGAAATTTTTCCTGGTTTATTGCCTTTATTTTATTTTTATTTTGTTTTAGGTAAATTACAATTTTGTTATTTAGTGATTTAGATTTGCATTTGGTTCAGTGTTTGAATTTTTACCAAAAAATATTGCATTTTGAATATTTAAACTATAATTTTTTGATCTCTTGTTTTACAAAACAAGTAAATTAGTATTACCTGATGGCACAAACCACCACTAGGGGGCACTTTAAATAAATCTTTTTTGTAGCTAAGACAAAGTTACTGGGTGCACTAAACTTTGCAAACTGCAGCTATTTAAGTTTAATTTGTGATTTGTTTAGTTAGTTTTCTTATTTAGGCTATTGAAGAATTTTATATTAGTCTTGTTATTTTTAGTGCTGTATCATACTTTTACTGTATTATATCAATCATTGTTGTTTGATTTGTTTTTATATTTGAGTAAATTATGATCCAGTTATTTGGATTTATTTTTAAAGTGGCTTTTGTTTATATTATTGTGTTGTTGCTTTTTTTTTTTACCAAAAGTGTTGCACTTTTATTTACAATATTTAAACTTGTGAGTTTGAAACTCTTTTTTACAAAATAAATGAAAACGTCAATGGCAAAATAATTTGTTTTCTCATAAAGCGTCTTTGGGTATCTAGAAAAGTGCTATACAAGTGTTATTAATTTTTTATTATTTTGTCTAAATACTTGGTTATATAAAAAAAATCTTGCCTAGGGCGCCAAAGAGGCTAGGGCCGGCATTGTAAAGGGGCATGCTGCCCCCAGTCTATTTCAGATGTTTGTGATTGGGGGGTATCAGCCTATGGTTTTGTTTTTTGTTTGTTTTTTGTTATTTTTTATAAAATTTTTCAAAATTCTGCAGTCTTGGGGGGTGTCAGCCTATCATTGTGTTGGAGGGGTTATTGCTGCTTTCCCTTCTAGGCTGCATAGATGGGCAGGGAGGTTTTTGCCCAGAACAGAACCATACCGCCAATCCAAATGTATGCTAATTGTCAATCAGTTTTGATGATAGTGATCCTGACATAAATCAAGCGTTAGTTCTGGCAGGTCACGTGAGTCAAGCTCAGGGATGTGCACAGACATTTTGGGGGGCAGGGGCTCAAGTGGAAAAAGGGCACTTCTCATAATTATTTATTTTAAAAAATAATAAATCCTTAAATATATTAAAACAATTCTGACTTCCTTACCAATTTATTTTAATTCACAGCCTTACACTTACACAATTGTTTTATACTCCACAGATTTCTACAAAATAATTAGTTCACACAGAGACCATGGTCTTCTTGTTTTATCACAAAAGCAGGCAACAGCAAAGGAAACAATGCCACAATGTGCATGTTTTCTACGCTAGGCCTACTATTTTCAAGTAGCTATATATTTAGAATAAATGACTACACTGAGGACAGGGATATAGTTTCACTAATAATTAGTTTATTTTGCACAAATCAATAAATCGTTGTAATTCTTTTGGTGTTATTAAAATACTTCTTTCATGTAGTGGACAATTTTTGCTTCCATGTCTTTTACTCTAATGGAAAGAAAACTTACCCCTAACCCTACACATTTAGATGGTGTTTGTTTTAAGTCTACTCCCATCCGTTTGTTTGCATCTGCAGATTTCTTCTAAATTAACCAAAACAAGCTAATCTGCATATTTAAACACATCAAGAGTTTTTTCCCCTGAAATGTTATAAGTACATAATATATATTATAACAAATGGCTGCAGAGGGCACCAAAAGCCTAGTGATTATTGTTGTTACACAGCACAGCACGATCAAATCCACGATCAAAGCCAACCACCATAATTAAAAATATATTATTAGTTAAATAATAATATTCGGCCACTTTATATATTTTTTTTTTGATAGAAATGCTACAGCCACTGTAATTTCTTCAACAAGAATACATCAAACATGCAAAGACAGAGCGAGGGTTTAAACTTTTATTGATCTATTATCCTGTGTAAGCGTAGATTTAAGAATGGCATTATGTAATGCTGTATTATGATTTTTAAATAGTTTTAATAAATCGTGCATCCTTAGTCAATGGAATGCTCCTTCTGGTATTGAAAGCCCTACAGATATCTTTCAAAATGCAATGCAAATCACATCAAAATAATTGAAATTATAATATGACAAATTGCATTAGTATCAAATCAGGCAGATGCGTTGATGGTGGTCAAACTATTAACGCGGCGTTAAATGTATAAATAATCTCACCCTTAAATAGCCAAAGATTTCACATGTTTGTGAACATACATAGGCTGTCTGAAAGAGATGCACAGGATGGATCCATCTAGGGCTTTTTTTCTTTCTCGCTTCTCATCCCCAGACAGCAGTTGTATTTTCCCGGGCATAGTTGTCACAAGTTTTCAGCCAGCAGCAAACACTAGGTGGGGCGTGGCGCGCATGCGTGCGGGAATGAATGGCGTGTCGCGGAGGGAAGGCAGCTGAACTCAACAAAGCTCATATCAGCTGACTCTCAGCTGATCCACATCTATAGGAATATGATGCTATCACAGCTTCCGTATCTAAGGTCATTCAGCTATCAGCAGCTTATCGTGTTGCTCAGGAGCAAATTACCCTCCTCCATTCCCTACTCCACCTCTTATTTACAATCAGGACGCAACCTTTGATATTCCTTCATAAGACTCATTTAAATTGAATTATGTGCTACACTAAAATGTCATTAAGAACTGATGACACCTGATGTTCTGTTCTGTTACCCTAAGGGGGGTTATCGCTGCTCTCCCTGCTCTTATCCATGCTAGGCTGCATGGATGGGCGTGGAGGTTTTTCCCCAGAATAGAACCATACCTCCAAACTAAACTGTATGCTAATTGTCAATTATCTTTGACTATAGTGATCCTGAAAGAAATGTGGATTCTCAGATGAAATGACAAAATTAAAAATAGCCATTCATCAAAAGTGCTGAGATGAGATTTTGTGCCAACTATAGTCAGGGTTACCCGGCGGGTATGTTCCCCCAATCTACCCTAATTAATGTGTTGAGTAGCACTGCATTAGTGGTAAAAAGCAGTATGTTTACCGTCGAGGCTGAGAGCACACTAACATTAGTACCTCAAGTGGTTAAAGGGGTCATGGACTGCATTATGTTATAATGTTTCCTGGTGTGCACTTATAATGTTAGTATGATTTTTACACTAAAAAAGATCATAATTTAGAAATAAAAGGCATTTTTCCTAACCTGATTTTAACCCTCTGATTTAAACGCTCTGTTTTAAGGGGCGTGTCTGCTGTGAGACTTCAGTGTAAATGCCCACTGCTGTGATTGGCTAACATCTTTGCGTATGAAAATAGCTCAGTTAACATGTGGAACTCACTTGAAAACTTTTAGCATGTTTTTACTATTACAGTTCTCAAGGTTTACTTATCATAAAAAGTGTTGATTATAGCATTATATTTAGATTGTGGCATTAAATGTTGAAGTGATGAACATGTAGCCGATCACAGACATGTTGAGTGCATGAAGTCAAGACATTGAGGATACTAAATTGCGAGCAGATTTTTCATATCTCAAACGGTTTGGCCGTGGCGAGGAAACAAATTTTTGGTGAGAAAAGGGAAACAGGAAGAGTGTTATAACTTCTGCATACATTGATTGATTTTTATGAAACTTCAGCTGTTTGTTCGTTGTAGGAGTCCGATGACATGGATGTGACTATTGTGAGTCAAAGTTATAGCGCCACCAACTGGTAGGAAGTGTGTCACTTTCAAAATGCCTTGAGATCACCCTCTTATTTTTACCCGATTTGTTTCAAACTTCATTAGAATAATGCCAAGACATGGCAAATGTAGACCTGTGAAAAGATTTTTATATTTTTCAAATACTGTTGCCATAGCAACAGATCAAACTTCAGTGTTTGTTTTGGATGCTTTTGAGACTCTTAGCATGCTTCAAATTGCATTAAAATAGACACGTCAGGACTGTCATCCAGCAGACATGGGCAAAGCCTTAAGGCTGATTTATACTTCTGCGTCAGACCTACGCCGGAGCCTCTGCGCCGTAGGCTATGCGTCTGTTTTCATTTACTTCTGCGTCGTTGTCCGCGTCGACGTGCATGCAGACCACTAGTAGGCAGTGTCCGCGGTAATGTTGAGTATCAAGGCAAAAGCCGAAGAAGAAGCAGCTTGTCATGTACGTTGTCAGAGAAGCTTACAAATAGAAACGGCAGAGAAACGGCAAATAGGTAACGACTTTTGTTGCAGTTTGACTGCATGTGTCCCCTGAAACAGAGCGTTTTTCATTCCTATGGAAGTTGAAAACGCTCGCTCTTCTCCTATTGCTCCGCGCCAGCTTTTTGACCTGAGGGAGGGGTTCTAGCAGACCAATCGCAGCGCTTGCGGTCCGTGTAGAATTGACGCGTTGTTAAATTTTTTAAGAGGTGCACGTCAGGCTACGTAGTAGGCTACACATGTTACAAACGGCCTATGCCGTAGCTACGGCGTACACTCGACGCAGAAGTATAAATCAGCCTTTAGAAACGGGTGGGGAGGAGGGCCTCTATAGTGCTACCTTTTGACAAAAGTGGGGGGTTAGTTTAATCTACAGTCACCAAACTCGGTCACATATTCTTCTCATTAAGCCAGACAACTTTTTATTTTACAGTCATTAGCTCCGACCAACAGGAAGTCAGATATTTTGGTTTAAATGTGGATTTTTTTTAATAATAAGGTTCTGAGTTTTTATGTACTCCTCTCAGAGGATTCATACAATTGCCACCAAACTTTCTGAACATAAACACCCTTTTTTTCAATATATAATAGCACAAATATTATAAATAAACACATTTTAATTTATTTTTTTAATTTCAAGAAGTATTAGTTAAAATTAGGCAAATAACTGCTCTTTGGTTAAAATAATTAAAATAATATTCAAATGGCATATATAGAATAAGCATTAGAGGGCAGCAAATATCTATTTTTAAACAGGGTTGAGAAGACTCGTGGGTGAGTTTTCAGCTATATACGCTTTTAGTTAGTATTACATTTGAATGTATATATTAAGAGATGATCATAGACTAATTTCTGTCACAGTATAGATTTTATTCTTATTGTTAAAAATGTTATTGAATCATCTGACTCAACTGTCAGTCTCCAACTGATCTTTAAATTTCACTCTGCCTGTGTGTGTGTGTGTGTGTGTGTGTGTGTGTGTGTGTGTGTGCATGTTTTTGTGACATATCAGGACACCAATGTGTATAATGACATGGGTATGACATAGGTATTACAAAAAGAGGTGACTTATGAGGACATTACCCATGTCCCCACTTTTTCAAAAGGCTTATAAATCATACAGAATGAGTTTTTGTGAGAAAGTAAAAGTGTGCAGTTTCCTGTGATGGTTAGGTTTAGGGGTAGGGGTAGTGTAGGGGGATAGAAAATACGGTTTGTACAGTATAAAAACCATTACGCCTATGGAATGTCCCCACAATTCACAAAAACAAACGTGTGTGTGTGTGTGTGTGTGTGTGTGTGATGTCTTGTTAAGTGTGTGGGGGTGTGTGGAGGTGTCGGTGACAGTTTTAATGGTTTAGAAAAATATATAAAAATTCTTAAGATAAATACTGGACTTAGATTTACACTGGATTTAGACTTACAAAATTTTGAGCTGACCAGCTCATTTCAAAGTGACCTATGTCATCCTATGACATGAAATTCATCTAAATTTAAATGTTCTCATGGATTTTGTGGTTCACGGCCATAGTGGCACCAGCTGGCGGCAGTAAATGTAGCACATTCAACTGACTTTGACATAGCTCTTTTACATTTACCAGTTTAAATTCATATTGCCTGCCATGCGCTGTTGCCCTAAAACAATCAAGGTGGCGGTGGCACCGGGCTTGGGCCTGTCATCGCTGCTTGCAGCTATATTTGTTCTTGTTTTTCTTCAGTGCTAATTTAAACACCTCTGATTGGCAATTGCATTCAAGCAATCAACACATATGTTTGTGATTGGCTACATTGCTCAATGCTGCAAAAATCACATTGTAAATAGAAAACTTTTGATGTTCTTCAGAGGTCAAGCATAGATATGCACTAGATCATTTGCCAAATATGTTTCACGAATATGCTATTATTATAGAAAAAAAATTATCTTTGACTAGTAGTTATAGGCAGCTTTTCCCTCTAAAAGCAGTCAGAAGCAGCAGCAGGCAGTGGCTTAATTGAGTGAGAAAATTCCACGCTAGTCTCAAGTCAGGGGATACCTTGCCCTGCCTTACACTCGCTTCCCTCCGTGTTTCTGGTTCATATTTCTGAATATAATTTGTTATTTAAAGTTACCGTTATAGAGATTAGAGTTCCTGTGAGCTATATGTGCTTCTGAAGATGTTTCATTATGGAATACGTGAATAGAAATAATGTTTTTGGTAACACTTTGGGATGGGGAACACATATTCACTATTAACTATGACTTTTTCCTCAATAAACTCTTAATTTACAGCTTATTAATAGTTAGTAAGGTAGTTGTTGTAGCGTTTAAGTTTAGGTATGGGGTAGGATTTAGGGATGTAGAACATGGTCATGAAGAATACGGCATTAATATGTGGTTTATAAGCACTAATAAACAGCAAATATGCAAGCTTATAAGAAACGAATTAAAATTGAGAATTGTTCCCCATACTAAAGTATTAACATGTTTTGTTTTGTTTTGTATTTTGCTCTCAGTAGTAAGTTTGCTGAATGACTATAAAGTTAGGGAGGCATGTTGTGTCATCTGGGGGGCACTGCTCTATATGGAATGGTTTACACCCTAAAAGATAAAAATGTGAAGTGGGACAGATAAAGCCAGACGAATTAAGCAGGAGACCAACACAATTTAAACTGCATATTTAAAAAAAAAAAAAAGGCTGCAGATAGGCCTATAGATGGTTTCACCAAACAATATAGCGATTGTTGTGGCAGTTTTGAAAATAATAGATTTTAGCGCTAGACAAGAACCTTATTCGTCAACTGGGGTAGTTGGGAGCCCTTTGAAGCTGACTAAATCAAACCATCAAAAATGGTCTACATTAGATGGAGAAAAATCCTGGAATGCTTTCTTCCAAAACATTAATTTTTATTTTAGATGAGAAAAGAAAGTCAGAGACATAGACATATATATATATATAATTGGATGGCCTAGGGGTGAGTAAATAATCAGGACATTTTCATTTTTGGGTGAACTATTCCTTTACCAAGTTAAATTTAATTGTAAAGTGCAAACAACATCTTTACATTGTCTATTCTTGTAAATGTCATATATTCTAAATCGAGAACGCATGGTCTCTGAATTCTGTGTTCGGAATTAATCTAGGTTATTTATAGCTAAGTAAAACCTAATAGTTGCAATGACAAGCAGAATAATATGATATACGTGTGTTACGGTACAGAGGGGTCAGACACAGAGAGGTAAGTATAAGCAGTCTATATTTGAACCAGGAGAGTTTAACTGAAGTGTGGAGGTGGAGTGAATGAAGGGAGGCTGATGATAAAGGGTATTGGAGATAGTTACTGTCCTTTCCGTTTTCAGAAGAATGATCCTTATGGAGACGCTGGAGCTGGAGATCGCTGGAGGTGACGGAACACACACACACAGACGATGAACACACTGGGAGAACGGGAAACACTGGAGACAGGTAAGATGAGTTCAAGGAGTCCTTTAGAGGTAAGCATCAACATGAGTATCTGCGAACGAGACCGGACATGGAGTGCTGTGTGTGCGTGTTATTTATGGTGGTGTTGATAAGTGGTGTAATGACGTGCAGGTGGCGGTGATCAGTACTCTGGTGATTGAGTGCGCTGTGATTGGTGGATGTTGGAGCCTGACGTGTCTGTGACAACGTGTTCCACTTCTGATTGCTTCGGTCATCATTCATTTTCTTGGTCATTTGTCTCAATGAATGCCCTTTGACCTGGAGGGAAAGGGTGATAAAAGGAGCCTTCATTACATTGGACAATAACAGCAACAGAAATCAACGACAGAAGCCTTTTTTAGCAGAGAACATGTCGGACAATAAGGTCCCGAAAAATTAGAGAGGTTTTATTTTTTCCGTTGGCTGATTTATCAAAATTATTTTCATTGAATTATTTTCCAAGTACAGTTAAACATAACCATAGTGCCGGTTTCTTCAGTTTGCAGTGTCAGTTTAGTCAAAGTGTATTTACACTGTTACAGTTCGGCTCATAACTGCACCAAAAAAGGGCAATCATAAAACAAAAAATATGTTGCAAAAGTATATTTTATTATAAATCTCTAGGGGAAGACATAACAGGAAAAATAAAAGAAACATTCCAATGCCGACGATCGCATCCATGACCACAAAACTGAAGAAATAGCAAGGATCTGGTGGTGTGAAGTTCCAAACCAAGGACAACGCTGCCTGTTATTTTTTTAATGTGTTTTATATGTTATTGGATAATTTATTTTTTCTTTTCTATCTATATATCTATCTATCTATCTATCTATCTACAAGCATTTATGATCAATGGATCGTTTGATTAAAATGAGTTGAAATGAACACATGCTTTAACTGATTACAAATTCAACATATACAAATATGAAAGGGAACATTTATTTTGAGCTTATACACCTCATTACTTTATGAAATGTATGTATAATAATTAATCAAATGAATGACAAACAAAAGAAAAGAAAAACAAAACAAAAGAAAAGAAAAGAAAAACACGGCAAGACCGTGACACCTAATAAAAAAGGAGGACCTTACCTAAGGGCCTCATCCATTAACCCATTTCAGGTCAGACTACAAAATTAAACATTTAACAGTACATAAATTAAATCCCATCACCAGCACTTAATTTCAGCACCCACTTAGTACTCAGCCAAAACCACCTCTCCTGTCTCACTCTTAGTATCTCCTTCTCCAGCAATTCTTGCCACATAAGAAAAGCAATATTTAAGGTGAAAGAAACACAGAATGAAAAAGACATAAAATTATCAATCTCCACAAGGAGCACGGGACAGGGTGTCAGCCAGGAGATTATCCATGCCCCATATATGGCGAATATCTAAACAGTATCGGGCTGTAGAAATAGAGATCATCGAACCAGACGTTGATTTGGCCTCTGCAAAGAATGTAAGAAGGTCAGTGGATTATGGTCAGAAAATACCACAATAGGAGCAGTACCACTTGTCAAATAAACATCAAAATGTTGTAATGCCCAAATCAAGGCTAACGTCTCTTTCTCAATTGTTGAATAATGTACTTGATGAGAATTGAATTTACGAGAAAAGTAACTGACCGGATGGTCTACACCATCTTCATTAGTCTGTAATAGTTACGCCCCAGCACTAACTTGGCTAGCATCCATCTGGATCTGAAAAGTTGACCCAAAGCATGGTGCAGCTAGGACTGGTGTTGTGCTAAACAACATCTTGACATTTTCAAAGGTCTTTTGACAAGATAATGACCAGTCAAATTTTACTTTTGTTTTCAACAAATCAGTTAAAGGAGCCACTACGGATTAAAAATTTTAATATATATAATATCCAACCATTCCTAAGAAACGCATTAACTCCCACTTAGTACTTGGTGGAGGGAAATTATCAATAGCCAGAACCTTAGCCCTGTACAAAATGCAGCAGCTAGAGTTCTTACTAGAACTAGGAAGTATGACCATATTAGCCCAGTTCTGTCATCACTGCATTGGCTTCCTGTTAAACATCGTATAGATTTTAAAATCTTGCTAATTACTTACAAAGCACTAAATGGTTTAGCTCCCCAGTACCTAAGCGAGCTTGTAATGCATTATAGTCCTTCACGTTTATTGCGATCTCAGAATTCAGGCCAGCTGATTATACCTAGAATATCAAAATCAACCGCAGGCGGTAGATCCTTCTCCTATTTGGCACCTAATCTCTGGAACAATCTTCCTAGCATTGTTCGGGATGCAGACACACTCTGTCAGTTTAAATCTAGACTAAAAACGTATCTCTTTAACCTGGCATACACATAACACATTATCAATTTATATTTTCAAATCCGTTAATGGATTATTAGGCTGCATAAAATAGGTCAGCCGGAACCGGGAACACTTTCTATAACACCAGATGTACTCGTTACATCAGAAAAAGAATGGCATCTACGCTAATATTAGTCTTTCTGTTTATCCCGAGGTTTACCGTAGTTAACCGGATCCGGGCCGTATCCAGCTGAGACCAAGGACCGGAGCCATGACACGACCACAACGCAGCCCTGAAGTATCAGCAGAGATCGAGTCGACTAGATCATCCATTGTGAAGGCCTCATCGACTCGACAGCCAGTAGCACAGTTCCTCAACAAACCGTCCATACCGGCGTGATGAATACGATCCTCAACTGGACATGACCACAACGCAGGCCTGAAGTATCAGCAGAGATCGAGTCAACTAGATCATCCATCATGAAGGCCTCATCAACACGACAGCCAGTAGCACAGTTCCTCAACAAACCGTCCATACCGGCGTGATGAATACGATCCTCAACTGGATGGACTGAAATAAACACTTTGATTGTTGCGATCCTATCAGACTTATGATAGCAACCTGATTCGTAACAAAGCACTGTTCGCCAGAGGAGAACTGGCCCCCTGACTAAGCCTGGTTTCTCCCAAGGTTTTTTTCTCCATTTTAACGAGTACATCTGGTGTTATAGGAAGTGTTCCTGGTTCCGGCTAACCTAATTTATGCAGCCTAATAATCCTTTAACAGATTTGAAAATATAAATTGTTAATGTGTTATGTGTATGCCAAGTTAAAGAGATGCGTTTTTAGTCTAGATTTAAACTGACAGAGTGTGTCTGCTTCCCGAACAATGCTAGGAAGATTGTTCCAGAGTTTAGGTGCCAAATAGGAGAAGGATCTACCGCCTGCGGTTGATTTTGATATTCTAGGTATTATCAGCTGGCCTGAATTCTGAGATCGCAATAGACGTGAAGGACTATAATGCTTTAAGATCTCGCTCAGGTACTGGGGAGCTAAACCATTTAGTGCTTTGTAAGTAATTAGCAAGATTTTAAAATCTATACGATGTTTAACAGGAAGCCAATGCAGTGTTGACAGAACTGGGCTAATATGGTCATACTTCCTAGTTCTAGTAAGAACTTTAGCTGCTGCATTTTGTACGAGCTGTAGTTTATTTATCAAGCGAGCGGAACAACCACCCATTAGAGCGTTACAGTAATCTAGCCTTGAGGTCATCAACGCATGAACTAACTGTTCTGTATTTTAGATATATTTTTAAGATGGAAGAATGCGGTTTTACAGATGCTAGAAACATGGCCTTCAAATTAAAAATTAGGAACCTGGGTGTACTCTTTGATACCAACTGACGACGGAGACTTAACAGAGCAGCCATCAAGTGTTAGACAGTATTCTAGGTTATTACGTGAAGAATCTCAGTTTTTTCTGTAGTAGTAGTAGGAAATTACTGGTCATCCAATTTTTTTATATCAGCTATGCATTCCGTTAATTTTGTGAATTGGTAAGTTTCGTCAGGGCGCGAAGAAATATAGAGCTGTGTATCATCAGCGTAACAATGAAAACTAACACCATGCTTCCTAATGATATCTCCCAAGGGTAGCATGAACAGAGTGAAAAGCAACGGTCCTAGTACTGAGCCTTGCGGTACTCCATATTGAACTTGTGATCGATATGACATCTCTTCGTTTACTACTACAAACTGATAACGGTCAGATAAGTATGATTTGAACCACGACAGTGCAATTCCACTAATGCCAACAGAATTTTCGCGTCTATTTAAAAGAATATTGTGATCATTAGTGTCAAATGCAGCACTAAGATCCAGTAACACTAATAGAGAGATACAACCACGATCTGATGATAAGAGCAAATCATTAGCAATCTCAGTACTATGGTACGGTCTAAATCCTGACTGGAAATCCTCACAGATACTATTTCTTTCAAAGAAGGATGATACTGCCTTTTCTAGTATCTTTGACAGAAAAGTGAGATTTGAGATCGGTCTGTAATTGACTAATTCTCTAGGACCAAGTTGTGGTTTTTTAATAAGAGGTTTAATAATTACCAGCTTAAAAGTTTTCGGTACGTATCCTAGTGATAAAGATGAATTAACGATATTAAGAAGAAGATCTATGACCTCTGGAAGCATCTCTTTCAGTAGCTTAGTCGGTATAGGGTCTAACATACATGTTGTTGATTTTGATGATTTAACAAGTTTAGACAATTCTTCCTCTCCTAAAGCAGTAAATTAATTGAATTTTTCCTCAGGGTCTGACACGATACTGTTGTAGACGGTTGCATGGTTATAATTTTCTCTCTAATATTGTCAATCTTGCAAGTAAAGAAGTTCATAAAGTCATTAGACTTTAGACTTTATTTTTATTTTATCCCCAAAGGGAAATTTAAACGTTACAGCAGCATGAACAACACAATACAAATAACAATACAAGTATAATAATAATTAACATATATCATTAAATGTAAAAAAATACAATTTAAAAAATAATAAATATACCCTAATATAAATAAATAAAAATAATTGGGCATAATATAGTTTAATTTAATTTAATGCACAATTATCCAAACCCCCACCTCAATATTAAGATAAGCTAACAATAAAAAGTCTAACCGCTGTTGAAACAAAGGATCTCCGTAAGCGCTCCTTCTTACACTGAGGGTGCAAAAGTCTCTGACTAAAGGAGCTACCCAAGGTCACAACTGTCTCGTACAGAGGGTGGGAGGTGTTGTTCCAGATGTTTGATAACTTAGTCAACATCCTCCTCTCACCCACCTTTTCCACTGAATCCAGAGGACAGCCCACGATTGAGCTGGCCCTCCTGATCATTTTATTGAGCTTTTTCTTATCCCTCTCCGTAATTCCGCCACTCCAGCAGACCACAGCATAAAAAATTACTGATGCAACTGCTGTGTCATAAAAAGTTTCCAGTAGTGTCCTACAATCCCCAAAAGACCTCAATCTCCTCAGCAGATGGATACGACTTTGGCCCTTCTTGTACAGAGCACTCATGTTATCTGACCAATTCAGTTTGTTATTTATCTGAACACCCAAATACTTATACACATTCACCCTCTCAATGTCCTGCCCCTGGATGTTTACTGGTTTAATAGATGAAACATTCCTACAGAAATCCATTACCCATTCTTTTGTCTTAGTAGCATTGATGTGAAGGTGATTAAATTCACACCAATCAACAAAGTCCTTGATCACTTTCATATACTCCAGATCATTCCCATCTGATACCTGTCTAACAATGACTGTGTCATCTGAAAACTTCTGAATATGACAACTGCTCGTGTTGTAAAGAAAATCTGATGTATAAAGGGTAAACAGGAATGGAGAGAGCACTGTCCCCTGTGGAGCCCCGATGCTGCAAAGCACTTTTTCAGACACACAGCCATGAAGTCTGACATACTGTGGTCTGTTTGTTAGGTAGTCAATAGTCCACGCAGTCAGCTGACTGTCAACCCCCGCCCTCTCCAGCTTCCCTCTGAGCAGTGACGGTTGTATCGTATTAAAGGCACTGGAAAGTAAAAAAAACATGACCCTCACAGTGCCTCTTGGCTCCTCCAGGTGCAGTAGAGATCTATGCAGCAAGTATGTGATGGCATCATCCACCCCTATACCTGGTTTATAAGCAAACTGCAGGGGGTCAATCTTCGGGCTCAAAGGGGTCGTAGATGATTCAATATCAGCCTCTCCATAATTTTCATCAAGTGAGAAGTTAATGCCACACGTCTAAAGTGGTTAGGTTCCCTGGGATGTGCAATCTTCGGTACTGGAACCACATAGGAAGTTTTCCACAGAACAGGAACTTTCTCCAGACACTAAGGGTCTGATTGATAATATACAGAACCACCTGACAAAGCTGGTCTGCACAATCCCTGAACAGTCTGGAGCAGATACCGTCTGGACCCGTAGCTTTCCTCACCTTAATTCTTTGTAATTCTCTTTTCACCTGATCCTTTGTTATGCAAAGGCTGGAAGAAGAGGTGAGAGTAGATAATGAGGAGACAGGCTGATGGAGGAGAGGAGAGGTACAAATGGTTCTCCCACCATCACAGTGGGCTGAAGAGATGTAGACATATGAGGGTGACACTGAAGACATCATGGGTGCTATATAGGAGGAGGACGTTGGCAAGCCAAGACTACATCGCTGATTTGCAGACTGTACTAAGTTCTGATGGGCAGTGGTGAGTGAAGATATTCGGTCAAATCAGGTAAAAAATAAATTCAATTAATTTTCCCACTCCTGATCTCCAAGTTTGGGACCCCTCCTTCTGTCACTATCATATCCCGACATTATTTTTAATCCCCTCCACACCTCCCTTGTATTACCTATGTAGTTCTTTTTGCACCCTCCTTAGCTCCTCTTTATCTCCAGATCTAAAAATTATTTTCTTCTCATTAAGCAGGGCTTTCAGTTCATGGTTCACCCAAGGTTTGTTATTAGAAAAACATCTCACCGTTCTAGTGGGCACAATGCTCTCCACACAAAAATTTATATAGTACGTTATGCAACATGTCAGGCTGTCTATATCATTCTCATCATGTGCTCCACACAATACCTCCCAATCAGTTGTTTAAAAACAGTATCTCAGCTCCTCACTGGTCTCCTCTGTCCATCTCCTCACAGATCTTTTTGTAGGAGGTTGTTGTTTAACCAAAGGTTTATAGATAGGTATGAGGTGGACCAGATTATGATCTGAGCGACCGAGCGGGGGGAGGGGGGAAGAATTATAGCCATCCTTCACATTTGCATACATTAAATCAAGAGTCTTATTGTCCCTGGTATGACATGTAACATACTGTGAAAAATTAGGAAGAGTTGAGGACAAGGAGACATGATTAAAATCACCTGAAATGAGAAGAAGAGAGTGGGGATGCGATGTTTGCAGCCGTGACACTGTAGTATGAAGGAGCTCAGAAGCCGCTGCAGCATCAGCAGAGGGAGGAATATACACAGTTATTGCAATTACATGCAAAAACTCCCGTGGCAGATAATATGGCCGCATTCCAATAGCCAGCAACTCAATATTACTTGTACAAAGTTTTTCCTTAACATTGATGTGTCCGGGTTACACCATCTATCATTAACATACATAACTATCCCTCCTCCCCTCTTCTTACCGCTCTCTGTATATGTCCGATCCACTCTCACAACGTGAAATCCATGAAGAAAAATTTACGAGTCTGCTGTTAGCTCATTTAGCCAGGTCTCTGTAAAGCACATGATGCTACTCTGCCGATACTCAGTGTGTAGCCGGGTTAGTGCTATTAGCTCCTCTAGCTTGTTGGGCAGAGACCTCACATTCCCCATGACAACAGACGGCAGACACGGTTTATATCTTCTTTTCCTTTCACGGCGCTTTACCCCGGATCGGCAACCTCTTCTTCTCCTTCTAATTTCCATAGGAATATCCGCTCTCTCCACAAAAAACAGCTGTTTGTTGCACAACGCTAGCAGCTGTTCGCGTGTGTAAACAATGAAGTCGAGGCCGGCCGGGTATCCTAGTACCAACAGAACCAAGGCAAAAAATATAAAAAGCCAAAAAGTTAAAACTTGCCCACCCATAACTGTGCACTAGCCCAAAAAATATAATACAAACATAAAAACGACAAGCATTAAAAAAGAACACACGGACAGAGCTGCAGTAACAGGCTGCTGCTACGTGCAGCGCCAACTCTTGTGCTCTTTGGAAACATCAGAAGTTGAAGCTTTATTTCTTGTTAATTTAGCCACTGTATCAAATAAATACCTTGGGCTGTGCTTATTTTCCTCTAAAATTTTTGAAAAATAGGCAGATCTAGCAGTTTTTAAGGCCTTTCTGTACTCAATCATTCTCTCTTTCCACGAAATGCAAAAAACTTCTAGTTTTGTTTTCTTCCAGCTGTGCTCCATTTTTCTGGCTGCTACCTTTAGGGCCCGAGTGTGCTCGTTGTACCATGGCGTTGGATTTTTTAAACGCAAAGGAGCAACTGAGTCTAATGTGCTGGAAAAGACAGAGGCAATAGTTTCTGTTCCAACATCGAGGTCTTCTAAGCTGTCTGGTATGCTAAGGCGATGAAACTGATCAGGAAGATTATTTATAAAGCGATCTTTAGTGGTAGAAGTGATGGTTCTACCATATTTATGGCAGGGAGGCAGTTTAGCAGCCTTGACTAAATGTAGTATACACGAGACTAGATAATGATCTGAGATGTCGTCACTCTGCTGCAGAATTTCAACGGCATCAATATCGATTCCATGTGACAATATTAGATCTAAAGTATGATTACGACAATGAGTGGGTCCTGACATGTGTTGTCTATCTCCAATAGAGTTTAGGATGTCTGTAAATGCCAATCCCAATGAGTCTTTTTTATTATCTACATGGATATTAAAATCACTAACAACAAGGACTTTATCTGCAGCTAGTACTAACTCTGATAGAAAATGAGCAAATTGTTTGATAAAGTCTGTATGGTGCCCTGGTGGCCTGTATACAATAGCCAGCACAAATGGCAACTTACATAATGTTACATAGAGTAGCATCACTTCGAAGGAATTATATTTGAAAGACTTTTGACTAATACTGTAAATATTACTATAAATTACAGCAACACCTCCCCCTTTGCCTTTCTGACGAGGATTGTGTTGATAATCATAACCTTGAGGGCTAGACTCATTTAAAGTAATGTAATCGTCCGGTTTTAGCCAGGTTTCTGTCAGACACAGCACATCTAGGCTGCTCTGTGCTCGGCTGCTCTGTGCTTCACGGAAACCTGGCTGAACGACGCCATTCCGGACAGCGTGTTAAGCTTTCAGCTGTTTAGATCAGATCGCGACGCAGAATCAACGGGGAAATCACGTGGCAGCGGGACGTGCTTTTACATCAACGAAAGGTGGTGTTCAGATGTAACTGTGTTAAAGAAGATGTGCTGTCCCGATCTTGAAACACTCTTCATTTATTGCAAGCCGTTCTATTCGCCGCGGGAGTTTTGCTCGTTCATTCTGGTGAGCGTCTACATTCCTCCGCAAGCGCACGTGAGCTCGGCTTTACAGATACTCGCTGATATGATCACAGAGAGCGAGCAACAACACCCGGACTCTGTCACTCTGTCCCACGGGCAGCTTTGGGGCTCTCTGATCACTGTCTAGTTCATCTCATACCGACCTACAGGCAGAAACTGAAATCAGCTAAACCTGTAGCAAAGACTGTGAAGAGATGGACCACCGAAACAGAGCAGGCTTTACAATCCTGTTTCGAATGGACTGATTGGAGTGTTTTTGAAGCTGCTGTCAGCGATCTGGACGAGCTCACAGAGACTGTTACTTCATATATCAGTTTCTGTGAGGATTTGTGCATTCCTACAAAGACTCATTTCACTTACAACAATGACAAACCCTGGTTCACTGCAAAACTCAGCCAGCTCCGTCATGCCAAAGAAGATGCTCGCAGAAAAGGGGACAGAGTCTTGTACAAACAGGCCAAATACACACTGGAAAAGGAGATTAGAGTGGCAAAGAGGAATTATTCTGATAAACTTCGGAATCAGCTCTCTTCTAATGACACAGCTTCAGTGTGGAAAGGTCTGAAAGACATCACCAATTACAAGACACCATCCCCCAGCTCTGTGGCAAATCAACACCTTGCAGACGATCTGAACGAGTTTTATTGCAGGTTTGAGAAATCACCATTCACACCTCCAACAACCTCCCTCTCCCCAACACCTACAATTCAGTTCAGTGAAGATGATGTGCGCCATGTCTTCAGAAAGAACAAGAGAAGAAAGGCACCAGGCTCAGACAGCGTTTCACCAGCCTGTCTGAAAACCTGCGGCGACCAGCTGGCCCCCATCTTCACACAGATCTTCAACAGATCACTGGAGCTGTGCGAAGTCCCCTCGTGCTTCAAGCGCTCCACCATCATCCCCGTCCCAAAGAAACCCAAAATTACTTTGTCTTAAAGACTACAGACCTGTGGCTCTAACGTCTGTGGCCATGAAGTCATTTGAAAGACTGGTTCTGGCTTATCTGAAGGACATCACTGGACCCAGGTCTGTGGATGATGCAGTCAAAATGGGACTGCATTATGTTCTCCAGCATCTGGACAGACCAGGGACTTATGTGAGGATCCTGTTTGTGGACTTCAGCTCTGCTTTTAACACCATCATCCCATCACTCCTCCAGCCCAAACTAACTCAGCTCTCCGTGCCCACCTCTGTCTGTCAGTGGATCACCAGCTTCCTGACAGACAGGCAGCAGCTAGTGAGGCTGGGAAAATTCTCATCCAGCACCCACTGTGAAAAAGGCCCAGTAGAGGTTGTACTTCCTTCGCCAGCTGAGGAAGTTCAACCTGCCACAGGAGCTGCTGAAACAGTTCTACTCTGCCATCATTGAATCAATCCTCTGCACTTCAATTACCGTCTGGTTCAGCTCAGCTACCAAATCTGACCTCAGAAGACTACAGAGGGTAGTCCGGTCTGCTGAGCGAATCATTGGCACAACCCTCCCCACTCTCCAAGAACTGTACTTATCCAGAGTGAGAAAAAGGGCAAAGAAGATCACTCTGGAACCCTCACATCCAGCACACTCCCTCTTTGAACTGTTGCCATCTGGTCGACGCTACAGAGCCCTGAGCACCAGAATGACCAGACACAGGAACAGTTTCTTCCCTCAGGCAATCCATCTCATGAACACTTGACAAACATGGAACACACAACACTATTACACATTATTTACTTAAAACACTTACTTATATTTCAAATTTGCTCACATAACTGTACATACAATTGTCTATATTATATATTGTTTTTTTTTTGTTTTTTTTTTGCACTTTGTCTATCTTGTAAATTTGTATATTATTATTTTATTCTTTCTATTATGTGTCGTGTCGTGTCTTGTCGCTGTCACTCTGTTGCACTGTGGAGCTTCTGTCACTAAAACAAATTCCTAGTATGTGTAAACAACATACCTGGCAATAAAGCTCTTTCTGATTCTGATTCTGATTCTGATCTAGATTATTATCTGTGATAATATAATTTACAATAAATGCTTTTGAAGAAAGGGATCTAATATTTAACAACCCAAGCTTTATCATTTGTTTATCATTATTATCTCTATTTTTTTATTTGTTGAACATCAATTACATTTTTACCGTTAAATGGGTTTGGAAGTTTTTTGTTTTTACTAATTCGGGGTACAGACACAGTCTCTATGTGATAATATCTAGGTGTAAGAGTTTCTATGTGTTGGGAATTATCTGACTTCTGTAACATGAGGCAGCTAGCAGACGGTCAGTTTAGCCAGTCTGTCTGCTGTTTCCTGACTTGGGCCCCAGTTTGTCATGTTTCAGCTCTATTGTGTGTAGTGGAACATACAAACTTTGTCCCTTTACCAGTACCTCCGTACCAGTTCTAGAGTCAGCAGAAAAGGGTAAAGCAGACTGCAAAATAAATGTCTCAGAGACTCCTGTATCTCTTAAAATTTTGACAGGAACTTTATCTCTGCCCCCTACAAGAGCCACAAAACCATCTGTAATGAATGGAGCATACATTTGATTTTCATTACACAAAACTGATTTTTCTTGTTCCAACATGCACTCGCCATCATTAACAGGAAGGTCAGAAATCTCAGACGCTACTGAAGACACCAACAGAGCTAATTTTGGTTCAGGCTTGATACAAATTAATTTCGCTTTTAGAGTAGGAAAGTCTTTTTTCCAATGACCTCTTTTAAGACAGTAAACAAACTGATCATCTCTCTCAACGGAGGACTTTAGTTTTCTCACAGGCTTACCACCACCAAATGAAAAGGACTCAACATTCTCTGAAGAATTCTCTGTACGACGCCAATGATTTTACTAACCTCACTCTTGTGTGTCAGAACATACTCATCAGTGAGAATGGAAGCCTCCTCTGCAGTTTTAAGTTTTCGCTCTGTTAAAAAAGCAGCCACCTCTTCGGATCGAGTACTCTTAAAGGGGGGGTATCACACACAGTTTCTGCTAATCTCATGTTCATCTTGAGTACCTATAGTATTGCATCCTTCATATCTCCGAAAAGTCTTTAGTTTAATCATATTTATAAAATATACATACGCTGTACCGAGTCTTCCCGAAAACAGCCGAGCGCTAGGAGGCGTGTTGTGTGGGCAGTGCGTTTTTAGAAAGCCATGTCATGTGCGAGACACTGCAAAGGATGCAAGCGGGATGGTTTTGCATGTCAGACTAGTGTGTTTACATAGAAAAACAGTGGAAAGTAGCACATTGGAATGGAGAAACGCGTTCTGTGTGAATGGCCCTTAGGTTTACTATGAAATTATTTATTTATTTCAGCATATTTTCCCACTCTTTGTGTATTGGTGTTTTGAGTGGTTTACAATAAACAAACACCTATAGTGGTCAGCTAAACAAATGTATTTAAACACACACCATACATTGCATGATACCTTGATAAATTAACTATACGTTCATGTTGTTTACTTTATGTGCACTAACGCTCCGATAGCCAACAAAACACAGACATTGATTTGAAGCAGTTTTACTCACCGCCTGTGGTTCCAACTCATGACCGCAAATCTTTATCGCTGGGACCGCTCCATCTTTCAGCTTTAGACGATCTGCAAAACCGGCATCGAACTGGGCCTTGTTTATAAAACAATCATCGCCGAAATGCAGGGAACAAACAAAGACACTTGCGCAACTCCGTTCCTGCCCCGGAAAAACAAACTCCATCCACTGTTCCCTTAACGCTGGGTTCTTTGGGAAGCTGAACAAGGTTGTCTTGCCCTGACAACCAAAAACACACTTCTTTTGTGACTTCGTGAAGTCCTGTGGCCTGTGCAACGCTGCCGACGACTTCAGTAAAGCCGAATGCATGTTGATGGGCATCAGGGTTGCCAGGTTTTCACAACAAAACCTGCCCAATCACATTTCAGGGGGGTCCGACGGCAAAAATCGTGTTTCGGGGGGTAAAATTCGCGTTTTTGGAGGGGCTCCCATAAGGGTGTGACGAGACAGGTAGCTCACGAGACGACACACGAGATTAAGTTCACGAGAACGAGATGAGACGAGATTTTGACTCTATTTTTAAGAAATCCTCAATGGCGAAATACATGACTAGGAAAAATATTCTGCAGGTGTACTTGAAATGTTTTAACTAATCATCTTGTAATGAATGTCATTTCAGTTCTGAGTATGAATTATCATATGCAGTAAAAGACAACAATACTCAAGTACTGTAAAAGGTTTTGCCCTAACTCAACTGACTGGCTTCTCTTCTGTATGATTTCAGTCTCTTCAGACCTTACTGTACATGATTTATGAGCTTCTACAACTTTTGACCTCCTAACTGAACTCCTTTCCACTAACTGATCATAGAAATAAAAACAGTATAAATAAAAATGGTGACATTTTACAATAATGTCTCATTTATTAACATTAATGTATTAACCAACATCAACAATGAGCAATATATTTGCTACAGTATTTAATAATCTTTATGTTAGTTAATAAAAATAGTCATTCATTGTTAGTTCATGATAGTTCACAGTGCATTAACTAATGTTAACAAATTAAACTTTATTGTTTGTGCTTAATAAGATTAAGAGAAAACTGTTAATCGTTTTTATGGTAACACTTTACAATAAGTGCAACCATAATCGCACTCTCTCAATATTCAAAGTGCAAATAAGACCAAATTTTTCTTTGATACAGAGTTAAGAGATGGTTACAACTACACTGCCCAGCCTAAAATAGTTTTCATATTGAGAGATATTTGCATTCATCAGGGAGCCGCTTTCAAGATGTGGGGTATTGAAATCGCGTTTACTTTCACTTTCGCGATTGCGCATACTCTGTAAATATGGAACGGCGGCGACCATTATCCAACTGAATTAAATGTTTTTTTATTTAAATACAAAGCAAAAGGACAGTGGAGGTGTAATGTAAACGTACGTTGGCATATTCTTTCCTAATCATAACCACTCTGTCATGGCAATATCACGAGACTACTTTTCGCCTCAACAAGAAATCTCGTCACATTTTAGTCTCGCGAGATCTCGTAACACGAGATCTCGTCACACCCCTAGGCTCCCATGGTAAAATTCGCATTGCAGGGGCTAAATATCACATTATTTTGAGTCGATTCAACCCATGGACATGAAAAACCACCTGCGGCAACAGTGTAAATTCCACAGGAAAACCTGTGGAAGCCCAATTCCACAGGAAAACCGCAGACTTGGCAATACTGATGGGCGTGCTCTTGCTCTCTCGCTCAGGTCGACGTGTGCGCACATGCCTTCCAGGAGAAGTGCTCTTACAAGGAGTTCCGACCATAATGACGTCACACAGGCACATACTCGAAAAAAAGAGTCTGATGTTTATGGGGATTTGGAAGAGTATTTTAGGCACAGAAAATCTCCGTCATACGTCAAACTCGTGTTTTGAAACTTTGGCCACATTTAGCATGAGAATCCAACTCTTTAACTGTGTAAATAAGTCAGAATACATGAAATAGCATTATATCCCCCCTTTTAATTGTTCCAACAACATCAATTCATACAGAGCCTCATAGGTATCTGCATGAGATGACGAATACCACCAATCAAATAGAATACGCAGATCTCTTGCAAACTCAGAAAAAGATTGTTGTGCTCCTTTACACAAAGCTCTAAACTTTTGTCTATGTGCCTCAGGAACTAGCTCGTATGCTTTCAATACTACTTCCTTTACTTTAGCATAGACCTGACTATTCGCTACACTAAGTGTAGAATATGCTTTTTGAGCCTTACCCTGTAACGATAATGTTCGTTCGCTATCTTTCCATCCCATCAAATTTGCTAAATGCTCAAATAAACTAAAGAAAGTGTCCAAATAATTTTTATTAAACTTGGGCATAAGACTAAGACTCCTTGCAACATCAAAACCCTAATTTTGAAAGGCCCTACATACTTGGAACTGAGTTTTCTACATGGAAGTCTGAGGCGAAGGTCTCGTGGACTGCCAAACCCCTTGGCCCACGGCATATTTAGGACTGGGACGTCGATGACGATTGGCCTGTTGCTCCTGTCTCCTCACAGCATGTTGTAAGTGGGTGTGTGCATGGTTCCAAGTTTCTTCGCTGCGTCGTAGCCATTCAGTGACCGAGGGAAGGTTGGAAGGTTCACCCAACCATGGAAATAAGGAAGGCTGATAACCCAGTACACATTTGAATGGAGTCAAACCTGTGGCAGGTTTCTGAAGTGAATTTTGTGCATACTTGGCCCACATTAGATATTTGCTCCAGTCAGGTTATGTTGACAGTAAGCTCTTAGGAAATGTGTGAGTTCTTGATTCATGCGTTCTGTTTGGCCGTTGGACTCTGGATGGTAACCGGAAGTGAGACTGACATTTATGTTGAGATATTTGAAGAAAGCTGCCCATACTCTCGACGTGAACTGTGGGCCCCGATCCGAGACGATGTCTTTGGGTAGACCATAGAAGCAAAAGACATAATTGCAAAGTGTTTCAGCTGTCTCAAATGCAGTGGGAAGTTTGGGTAGAGGAATGAGTCAGCAGGATTTGGAAAAATGATCAATGACTGTGAGGCTGATGGTGTTGCCACGAGACTCAGGGAGATCAGTAATAAAATCAATTGTGATATGCGACCAGGGACGTTGAGGGATGGGTAGGGGTTGAAGAAGACCAGCACGTAGCTGTTGTGATTGTTTGGAGGTATTGCATACTATACAGTTATTGACAAGTTGAATGATGTCTGCAGACATTGTGGACCACCAGAATTGATTTTTGAGCAGGTGTAGAGTGGCTGTAATACCTGGATGCCCAGAACTGGGAACTGCATGAACTTGGTGTAGGAGTTTGTTGCGCGGAGGTGGTGGATTCTGGACATTGATTTGTGTGATTTCAGTCATGATATCCCACTTTAAGGAATGATGTTTTTATCAGATTCAGGAAAGTGAGTTTCCTCAGTTTGTCGGAACAGGGCGTCAGCTTTAGTGTTCTTGGATCTGGGTCAGTAAGTGATTATGAAGTGGAACCTGGTGAAGAACATGGCCCATCTTGCCTGTCTGGGATTCAAGCGTTTGGCTGAACGTAAATATTCCAGATTTTTATAGTCTGTAAGGATTGTGAGAGGGTGTTGCGCTCCCTCTAGCCACTGGCGTCATTCCTCTAGCGCAGCCTTCATGGCTAGCAGTTCACGGTTGCCCACATCGTAGTTTCGTTCGGCAGAAGACAATTTTCATGAATAGAAGGCACAGGGAAACATTTTGGCTGGGGTCCCGTGACATTGCGAAAGTACAGCCCTGATGCCTGTGATTGAAGCGTCAACCTCCACTATGAACGGGAGACTTGGGTTTGGATGATGGAGAATTGGAGCAGATGTGAATCATGCCTTGAGGTCTTGGAATGCCTGTAGAGCGTTGGGTGACCAGATGAGATGAGAAGAGCGTTTGGTCATGGCAGTCTGGGGAGCGGCAATGCCGCTGAAGTTCTATATAAACCGCCTGTAGAAATTAGCGAACCCCAGAAATCGTTGTAGCTCTTTTAATGTGTGTGGTTGGGGCCATTCCAATACTGCCTTTACCTTGCCTTCGTCCATAGCTACCCCCTCGTGGCTGATGATGTACCCCAGAAATGACATAGATGTTTGATGGAACTCACATTTCTCAGCTTTAGCATAGAATTGATACTAGATTAGACGTTGAAGAACGGATTTTATGTGTTGAATGTGTTCATCGAGGGTGCTTGAGTAGATCAGAATATCGTCAATATATATAATGACTCATCGTTCAAGCATGTCATGGAAGACGTTGTTGATAAATGACTGGAACATGGAGGGACTGTTTGCCAATCCGAACGGCATAACCAAGGTCTCGTAGTGGCCTGTGGAAGTGGAGAATGCAGTCTTCCATTCGTCACCCTCCTTTGATGCGAATCAAATTGTAAGCACTGCGAAGATCCAGCTTGGTGAAGTACTTGGCCTGTCTGAGTTTCTGGGTATCAAAACTTGATGGTAATGTCGTTGAGGCCATGATAATCAATGCAAGGTCTGAGACTGCCATCCTTTTTCTTTACGAAGAAGAACCCAGATGCAGCGGGTGACGTTGAGGGTCTTATGAAGTCTTTAGCGAGCTCTTCTTCGATGTACTTCTTCATAGCAGTTGATTCGGGCTGGGACAGAGGGAAAATTTGTCCCTTGGGAGGAGTGGTGCCGGGTAATAAGTCAATTGCACAATCACAGTAGCGGTGAGGAGGTAACTCAGATGCCTTGGTTTTGCTGAAAGCAACAGCCAGGTCCAAATATTCAACAGGTATTTCTGGGTTGTCTGCATTCATTTCCTTGATAGAGATGGAGTGCATAGATAACGGGGAAACTTGACTCAAGCATTGTTCGCGACAAAATGTGTCCCACTGAACGATCTGACCTTCTTTCCAGGAAATATGTGGGTTGTGTCTGCGTAGCCACAGTAAGCCGAGGATGATTGGGTTGTTGGGTGAATGAATGACAAAAAAATCTGATATTTTCTTTGTGAAGTACTCCCACTTGCATGCGGAACTGAATGTGCAACTCTTCCTTCTCTTATGGGACGACCATCTAGCGCCTCCACTGCCAAGTGAGAGCTGCACAAGGTTAGTGTGATTTGATGTTGTTGGGGGCAGTCGTGGCCTAATGGATAGAGAGTCGGACTTGTAATCCAAAGGTCATGGGTTCGAGTCTCAGGTCCGGCAGGGATTGTCGGTGAGGGGAGTGAATGTCCAGCGCTCTCCCCACCCTCAATACCACGACTGAGGTGAGACCCTTGAGCAAGGCACCATACCCCCAACTGCTCCCTGGGCGCCGCAGCAATGGCTGCCCACTGCTCCGGGTGTGTGTTCATGGTGTGTGTGTGTTCACTGCTGTGTGTGTGCACTTGGATGGGTTAAATGCAGAGCACAAATTCCGAGTATGGGTCACCATACTTGGCCACATGTCACTTCACTAAATGTGCTAGACATGAAATTACCAGCTGCCCCCAAGTCTAACAGTGCATAAGTGGATATTGTCTTGCCATTGATTTGGTATTTTGATACAGGAAATGCAAAATGATTTATTTTTTCGTTCGAGAACTCACTGATTTGGATGGTCGGCTGGTCGGATCGGGCATTATGTCTTGAGATTACCGGCTTGGCCACAGTACAAACATAGATGATGTTGCATTCTCCATTCTCTTTCTTCAGGAGTTAAATGAGTGTAGCTGAGTTGCATGGGCTCTGGACAGGTTATCGTGGCTTGTGCATGGAGGAACAGGGCGCGAACAGGGCGTCGTGATCAAATCAGATTATCAATCTGTATCGTCAATTTAATGAATTCGTTCAGCGTTCTCCCCTTCGTCACGACAGGCTAACTCAGCTTGAAGTTTGAGATTCAGTCCTTTTCTAAACAATAATTTTAACGTGTCCTTAGTCCACTCCGTTTGTGCCACGAGAGTGCGAAACGTCAAAGCATATTCAGCTGCAGTGTTTTTCCCTTGACACAAAATGAGTAACTGGTCACCTGCACTCTTACCTCCCGCAGAATATTCGAAAACCTCTCTGAAGCGTTGTAGAAATATGTAAAAGGAAGGGAATGTTGAACCATCCTCTCTCCAAACAGCGGTGGCCCAGTATAAAGTCTTTCCGATCAACAGTGAACACACAAATGAGATTCTGCTTGAGTCTGTGGGATACAAAGTGGGCTGTTGATTGGCGAAAAAAGGATTGTAACAAAAATCCCTTACACTTGGCTGGGTCTCCATCAAACATTTCGGGAAACGCAAGTCATGGGTTCACTGAGGAGGAAGGATTGGCTGAGCAGACGCGGCTTCAATTAGTGTCAGACAAAGGCTCTGTAGTGTTTTGACGAGCTCCTCTGTGAGTGAAGTCAGCCAGTTGAGTTGATGTTGGTGTATGGCGAGCTGGTTGGCTTGCACAGACAATTCCGATGATAGTTGCATAATGGCTGCTAGATCGCTGTTTGGCGAAGTCTTCTGTAATGAAGCGTCAACGGAGTGAGGATCCATCTGTAGTTTTATTAAAGTTAAATTCACAGCAATAACAATGGCAAGGACGAGGCAGTAGCAGAAACAGGAACAGGCAGTGATCAGGGCAGGCGGCAAACATACAAAATCCAGGAACAGGCAAGGGTCAAGGCAGGCAGCAGAGAATCAGATACGAGAAACAGTCCAAGTCAAACACAGGTATAATAATCCACAATGAAAACGCTCAGAAATGATCACCAGGGCAAATCAAGACTTCGCAGTGTGTGTGTGTGAGCTGCTTATGAAGTGTGTGTGTAATGTGGTGCAGGTGTGTGTGCAATCAGTCCCAGGAATGAGGGCCTATGGGAAATTAAGTCAGAATGGGAAACAGTCAATATTCGGGTGATGGCTCCCTCCGGTGGTGCGAGGAAGGAGGTGCGGGAGCCTCACTTGTCATACATATCTTGAATTTTGTGGGCACTACAATTTTTATGACATTTTTGACACAATCCCTTGTTGATTTCTGACCCAGCACAACAGTAACAAAATAAATTAAATTAGAAATAAGTTATTGATTGGATGTAAAACTTTCTGCTTCAAATGCAAACAAATTAATGATGTTAACAAAGAAATAAGACAATGCAATGGCAATTTAGCAGTGGCAATTCTATCTCCGCAATAGGCAATTCTATCTCCGCAGTTGTGGTCTTGACCGTCTTGAAATAAAATCCTGAGTCCTTTTAGTCCGAGACCAAATGCGGCCGAGACCAAGACAAGACCAAGACCTTAAAAAAATGGTCTTAAGACCGGTCTCGAGACCAAGCAATGCTAGACAGTAGACTACATCTCTGCCAAGCTCTCACACTAGTGAAGTGTGAGAGCATTGCTAGCATTGCTGAATAAAACAGGTTGGATGAACGAGAAAAGCCAGAATGTCAGACCATATTGATAGGGGGTAACAGTGGCAGTGTAAACATTGAGTACAGGCTGAACACGGAGCTTCTTCCATTATGTTGTTTTGCTTAATGTAAACCAATAAACCTGGTTAACCTTGTATTTCCAGTCAATGCTTATTTAGAATGCCATTGATTAACAATTCTGGTTATTGATTATGTTGTGCAGGTTAAAGAATCTCAATGGCTCTTGATTGTGGGTCAGCAGTGGTCTGCCGGAAATGGGCCTGTTGGGGAAAAATTTAATAGTACACACTGAAATCAATATCTGCTTTGACTATGCAAAACACCTCTTTCAGCTCTACAGACTCAGTGTCTGTTGAGACCCGGGGGGTAACGGTGGGACACCCAAACTGAGAGCTTTCCCGAACCAAGGGTGAATTTAAATCTAAGACAGAAGGGTAACCATTGTGTTTCTTGCTTTGTAATTTAAAATAGTTCTAAGACAGGAAAGGAGCCATTTGTGTGTGTGTTTGTTAGCTTTATTCTGTATGGAAAAGTACTGAGAAGAGTTGATCAAACATTGGGGGTATAAATGATTGTGGGTTCTTTTCTGCCCTTAGTTCACACTCGGGGCAGACATTGTATGGCTGTGTCGACTGTGGATTCTTTCTTGCAAGAAATAAAATCTTTATAAAGTGAATCTTCCTAAGGTTTGTCTCTTACTAGTGATGTCAGCTGATTAGTTTTTGCCGCAACAGGCCATAGACCCATGATAAGACAACCAAAGGCACTGATATGGGTATTTTTTAATTCAGGCAGTCAGTTTTGCATTTAACTATGGCAATATGTTATTTTAAAATTTCTCTGTGGTCTTAATCTACCTTAATGTTTTATTTTGCAATTGCTGTCCTAAATAAATATAGAGAAAAAACACTCAAAATTAATTTCTTTACAAAAATGATTCACAAATGTGTAAGCTAATTCACATTCACAATAAAGTTTCTGTTTGCAAACAGCAATTCACAAATTTATAATCTAATTCATATTCACAAAAAATAGGATTTGTCAATGCACAAACAAATTTACGTTCACAAAGGAATATTCACAAATGCAAAACACGATTCATAAATATACAAGTATATGTGAATTGATTGCTGAATCTGCTTTTGCAAATTGTTCTCTTTAACCAATCAGATAAGCTGAATTACCTGTCACAAAACTGTCTTTGACTGCTGTTATAAAATAGCAATTTTTTTTGTTGTAAACTCCAAAAATAGAACAGTCAAAAATGTGTTTAATGGTGAACATGTTGTAGATTAGCGTACAGACTATCAATTTATTAAGCAATCAGTGTATTCATAAAAGCTGTTTATTCAGTGTACTGAAGCATTTCCATAATTGACTTAGGGTGTGTCTCGATCAGCTCCTTAGCTCCCTAGGTCATGAATCAGTATATTGTGTATACGAATTTGGGCAGCAAGGACCCTGGCTCACTACATATTGGGACACTGATTACTCTATTTCCGGCGACATGACAACATTTTCTCATTGTACAACATCATTACTGGTATTTGTGAACAAACAGCAGCACAGATATCTTTCTGACATTAATTGTTTGTTATTTAAAAGTATATTATGACAAATTCTTTGATTTTTACAAATCATTGCAATATTTCAGCCATAAATTTATTAGAATTTCAGAATTTCCAGTAAGGGAACATTGTGAGCATCGATTTTCTCTGGTTTTCACTGTGCATTATGTGACTTTTTAGGGAGCAAACGATTCAGTGCACTGGAATTATTTTTGTGATTGAGACCGTCCTTAAAATGGCAGACAGTGAATATCTACTGAACAAGGGAGCTGATTGAGACGCACCCATCAATTCACTCAGTGTACCAGATTATAGGCTTTTTTACACCTTGAAGGCTCCCCGGGGCTCTTTTAATACACCTTGCTCAATGCTTTGATTCATGAACCATAGCTTTGCATGTTTGCCTTACCAAAATGTCGACTTTTCCTGGATTCTTGCTTCACTCAAATTTACTACAATTATTTGCAACTTGGAAAAGA
Source organism: Anabarilius grahami (assembly GCA_003731715.1). Lineage (NCBI taxonomy): Eukaryota > Metazoa > Chordata > Actinopteri > Cypriniformes > Xenocyprididae > Anabarilius > Anabarilius grahami. The sequence goes on along the minus strand of RJVU01063416.1, from coordinate 605,392 downwards.
CTCTACAGACATAAAAATTATACCATGACACCATTTAACGAACAAAAGCCCTTGAGGTATGTATTGAAGGTCTGATTTTGGGTCCTTTTTTTGTTTATCACTTTGACCTATGAAGAACTGTACAAAAACCTCTACAAAAGCTTTCCTGGCAAAGGAGAGAGGGACTTCTGCCTTGCCTTGTCTGTGAAAATCTCAGACTTCAGTTATGCAAATAAATAAATGGAATGAGCAGGCCCGTGTATGCACTCAGCAAAATTACACTTACACCATGCACTTTGGCTGAGGGGGAAAGACCCTTCCGTAATGAGTCAGAGATGATATCTATAAAGACAGAGGCCTGAGATGACCCAACACAGGGCCAAAGTCATTGCTTTAAACCAAAAGCTCCACAAACCCTCCACAAAGAGCATAGAAGCCTGTTCAATGACACTGTTTAAAAACATGAGGGCAAATGTATAAATGAATTTAATTAATTTCAGAGTACCTCTGTCAATATAAACTTTTAAATGTTGTATATGGTGGGGCTTATAAAATGTAATGATACATTAAATGTAATAGTTTCTAATTCATATTAAGTGGAACATACAAAGACAGAAGTTGATTATAATGATATTTTCCTTCTCTTTCTCCATAGCTGTTTGTTGTCTTTGTGTACATTGGCAGTTATTATGTCATACTGTTGATGAAATATGAGTTGTTTGATAACTTTAATATACTGGCTTATGAAAATTACTGCCTGTTAAAAATCAATTTTCCTAAAGCAATCAATACCAACCTTCACTTCATCCCCATTGCGTGTGAGTGTTATGCATCCACAGAGTAGCTGATTGCCCACTGTCTATCAATAATTATAATTCACACTGTATATTGTTTGATTTACATGAATTCAAAAAAATATATAGATCATTCATCTAAATAATATAAAAGCCCATTTCCATCGTATAAGAAAAAAAAAATCTTAACTGTGTTTTAATGGGTAAATCTTAATTATGACATACTAAAAAGTCCAAATTATTTCAAGAAAAGTTAAAATGATGGCATACTAATTCGTCATTTTGAATTTTATGTCATAATTATAACATAAAAATTGACAAAAAATAATATGAGATTAAAAACTTGAAATTATGATATAAAAAATCAAAATTACAATATACAAGTAGTGATTGGTTACATGTATCTGGATTACGTAATCAGATTCCAAAAATTAAGTACTTGTAATTAGACTATATATGATGTTTTAGTCAGTAAGATTACAGTAACTTCTTTATTAATTACATTATTACATTGTGACATTGTCATCTTGAAATAAATAAATTGTAGAAATAAATTTATTGAAATCATTCCACTTTTAAGAAGTGTTTTCTCAACATTGCAACACTGCATATAATCAGCTCCTGACAAGCACAATTATTATTTCACTTATCACTCAGTGAGTCATTTAACCATGTATTAGTATTACTCTTTGGAATGCTTTTGTTGTGCAAACACATTCAAATGTACAAAATATCATTTCATATTTATATGCAATGCAGAGATTCACCAACTTTTTTTGTCAGCTGAACCTCTTTGACGTAATATATTTACTAGAAGTACCCCCTGAGATTTTACATTTATTGTCAGGGTCCTGCCCTGACAGTCTTATCTGTTTTGTCTCTTTTTTATTGTTTCCTTGTTTGTCTTGTGCTTGAGCACATGGCTCTGTATTTCTTTGTGTTGGTCATGTGAGCCTCTCATCCTGCCTCCTTGTTTCCTGTTACCATGCCCCCTTGTTTTGTCCTTGTATAGTCCTTGTTTGCCTGATTGTGTTCACCTGATCCTCATGTGCTCTGCCCCCTATTTATTGCGCTCCTTTCCCTCTTGTCTTTGCTGGTTTGTTGCGTGAATTGTAATGTACGTGTTTGCTTGCCTAGGCTCACATGTTTTTTTCGACTGCGCTACATAGAGTTCTTCTTGTCTGTTCTAGACACGTATTAGATCCTGTTGATTCTAGTGTTCTCTTTCAAACATTTCCTCAGTATCTCACTGTGGAAAACGCCTTGGAAGCACCTATTACACCACGTCTGTCAGTATGACAATAGTGGTGCAGGAGTCCCACCTCCCTAATATATATCGCTGCTAGCGGTTCCCACTTCCCCGTGAAGATTCTATTTGGAAGCTATCCTCGGCAGATCCTTGTAAGGAGTAGCCACTAAACTTTTCAAGGACGAGTTGCTATTCTAGGTATGTTGCCGAAAGCAGCTATTTTTCTGAGGAGATATTCACTGTTAAAGTGAATATTATTTTCTTTCTGCTGTTTTTCTCAAGCAGTTACAGCTCCTTTTTCTCAGTTGTTCCCCCATGTTGAGTGGTGTGACAGATCGTCCAATCCCGCCTCATTATAAGAATAATCGTTTAAAACCCGATTTCGAGAGACATGTGGTGATCTCATTAATCCCTTGGTGTTTGTGTCTCTGTTATGGTGACTGTGAGCCCATCCAGCAGTGGAGCGAAAGGGAAAGATCCCTCTCGCCCATGTATGTGCGGGTCTATGATTTCTTCTGAGAACTCTCACCCTCTGTGCATAGCATGTTTGGGAGTTAGACACGTACAGGCTGTGCTCGCTAATCCCGAGTGCTACCTGCACTGCTCTCATTTTCCATTAAGGGTTTTAAAGCGCTTGGTATGAATCAGGGCCATGACTAAATGGTACCCAAGTCTTTCCACGCCTCCTGCGTAGAGAGATGCTGTAACTCCTCAGCCCCGGTCCAGCTGAGGAGAGTTGATGGATGAGATCTCTCCTGAACTTCCTCCCCCTCTTTGAATCAGACCTCTTATGATGAGGCAGTTGCTCGTCTCTTGGAAGTGGATTTGGAGGAAGATGAAGAGGATGCTATCCTCCCTCCTAATCTTTCTTCTTGGCCTGGCAGCACCATGGGAGAGTACCCCTCCCTCATGGAAATGTGCAGGAGAGTGGCTGCTAAGCTCTCTATCAACTGGCCTTCTCAGCAAAAAGACCAGGGGGATTTATATGATGGGAAGAGGCAGCCGTCGCGCACTTCCCCAGTCAAGCAGCTGATTCCAGCCATCCCAGCATGCATCGCAAAAATGCAACATTTCTGGAACAAACCCTTCTCACATAGAGTACCTATTAAAGGTTTCACTAGGCTGAACATTCACAGTATGGAGGAGTTGGGGATGTTCAACTAATTCCTATGTACATCTGCACTGGAAATTCCTTGTCCATGTAAACATACTTGGCAATAAAGCTCTTTCTGATTTTTCTGGTTCTTTATTTGCTGGTGAAAGCTGGTGATTTCATCCAGCCTTTGCTGGACTGTCTTGAGGACATAAATAAGTGGTTGTAAAAAAATTGTAATAAAATAAATATCTCCAACTTAAGATAAAATGAAATTATTACAGATTCATTTCATTCACAAAAATGGATTTACATAAATGGAGCAAGCAGTAAGTGCATGTGTGATGATTATCAGGGCCACTATATAAGCGTAAAAGCTGATAAACACACAAAAGTTGTGTTTACATTTAATTCATTGTCTTCACTGTTACTTTCCCTATAGCCTACATGTAAGCAGCTTTCTCTACCGTGAACAATTATAACAATATTCCCTGATGCTGATGTACAATTCAAACATTAAATCTGAGGTAGACATATTTCTCTCAGTTGTTCAGTTTCCTTAAAGTGCACTTATTATGGATTTTTTGAAAATTACCTTTCATGTAGTGTGTAACATAGCTCTAAGTGAATGAAAACAGTCTGCAAAGTTTTAAATCTGAAAGTGCACCGTACATAAAGTTATTGTCCCTCATAAGTAAAGAGTCAACTCTGAGTCAATTAAACGAGTCGTTTGTAAAACGAATCCCGAAGCATTGTGATGGCAATACGAAACATTATTGCCCGCACACTTGCTGCGTGTGCAGACACCAGGGAAACTTCATTTTTTCAACAGTACCACAGCAGTACAATCTTTTGTTGTGTTCCCGTCATTTTACTGACGACTGCTTCTTAAACCTTAGGGAGTTTTATCGCAGGATTCACAAAACGCTTGGTCAATGCCCAGTTTATTTGGACAAGCTTGCTCCTCTGAATCTCAACCTGTAAGTATGATTAATAAGTTTACATTTCCTAGCGTTCAAAATTCGTAGTTTTGTATGTTATGTTGTGTAACATACACCCTAGTCTGTAGCCTATGTCTCCTGCTAACCGGCTAACTCACGTTTCTGTAGCTTTGCTATTCAGATGTGGGTCCAATATTGTCTTAAAATGTGTTGATTAATGCAGCTTGTCTGTCTTATTACTTGGAGTAATGATCAAGGATGCAGCACAACATTTGTTTAAGTGTAATGCATTATCAGCTATTCACGTTTGTGCCTCTGCATTTTTATTACAATAGAGTGGTGCTCTATCTGTATTTTAAAAGGATGTTGAGATGCTATCCACGCTAACAAGTATTCTCTCTGTAAACATTGTAATGTCAAATAATGATATAGCCATTTTTTACTTTGTTAATAGTTATGGCGAAAAAGTCTGTGTACACATCTGGCCTAAATGTTTATCTTATGTTTAGAGGTTTTCAGCTTCGCTTGGCATTCTGTGCACCTACATAAAGTATAACAGTGACGATGCTATCACGTTTTATAAATAACGCAAACTAAGGTGACACTTACCATAGAGAAACGTCCTGCTCCAGTCAGTTTCTGGTTGATCGATTCAGACGTTTTATCGTCGGACTCGGGCTCGAATTGATATGGTAAAATCGATGCCATCTTTTCTGTCCATACATTGTATACAATGTCTTGCGAATTGATAGCTTTCATTTAGTTATGGCAATGTGCGTTTCGTTTCCGGCACACGGTGCGCGCAGTAGAACAATCACAAAGGATTGGGCCATCTGACTAATCAGAGCTGTGTAGGCTCACGGAAAGGAGGGATTTAGAGAGACTGATTTCAAACTGCTTCTAACGAATTAAATAACACACTGAGCAGGGGCTCATAATACACATTCAAACCAAATTTACTCCCTTGATTATAAGAAAACAAAAGTGTTTTTTGACCTTGCATGCATGTAAAACTCTTGTAGAAGACCCCCAAAACAATATTAGGAACCTTAAAAAAGGCATAATAGGGGCACTTTAACTTAATGTCACGGCGCTGTGCTGTAGTACTAGGGTTTCCCTCAATATGTCATACAGGATTCCCCTGCCGTAGGGACATTTAAAACGCTTAACGTAGCTTAATGGACCAATACAGTGATATAAAAGACCACCAAACTCGCACCTTATTGGGGATGTAGGCTATACTATAGGCTACAGGCAAGCAGGTGGACTCAGAATATGAACGTAACGTGCAAAGTTTGACACTAAAGTCAAACACAGTTTCCCAGTGACTGGAATAATGGCTTGACATTGGATGGTCGATATTCGCAAATTTAGGAAATTCAGTCTCTAAAGTAACATATGACATTGGTATAAACATTTCTAACTTCAATAGGCATGATGCACACCTTTTATATTTTTGATATTTAATAAAATAAACAAATCAAACAAAGTAAATATTGCTATTTTTTACAACCGCATGAGCTTATGTTTAGTTTAATATCAACAATCTAAAATGATAGTATATAGTAGATTTTTGATATTTAATAAAATAAACTGTCAAATCATGTATGAATATTTTTCACTACCGCATGAGCTCACATTTATTATCAACAATCAAAAAGTTGTGCATCACACCTACATGAACACTTTGCAGACTATTCTTTCTCTTCAAATACTAGAGCTTTAAATTATGGTATATTATGTGTATGAGCATACAGTAGGCTAAGTGAAATATATAACAATATTTACATATGACTTTTATTCAATATCAAGAATCTAAAAGGTGTGCACACTTTACAGTTGGTTTTATGACTGTAAGTCATTCTCTTCAAATGCTATTGAAGTTAGAAATGTTGTGTGTAACTTTAGATGGTCCCTAAATTTGCAAATATCCAACGTCCAATGTCAAGTCAACTTTATGCCAGTATTTTACTGGGAAACGCTAGCGTCAAACTTTGCGCATTACGTTCATATTCTGAGTCTGCCTGCTTGCCTACATCCTCAATAAGGTGCGAGTTTGGACTTTTATATCACTGTATTAGTCCATTAAGCTATGTTAAGCGTTTTAAATGTCCTGAAGGCAGGGGATTCCTGGAGTATGATGTATTGAGGGAAACCCTAGTTCTGCAGCACAGTGCCACGATATAAAGTTAAGGAAACTAAGCAACTGAGAGAAATAATGTCTGCTACAGTTTCAACAACTGCTGGAGAGGTCGACTAACAACAGATTTAGCATGATTTTGGATTGTTCGGTTCTTCGACGCTCATCCTGGACTTGCTATCATAGCAACAGGTCCATAAGCTTAAACCTGCTCAGAAGTAGGCTTATTTCATGTAAACAGGATTAGATTGGAGTGATGGTTAAGTGGAGTGGAGGTTAAGTGGAGGTGATGCTTAAAGGCTGTCCCAGACACTGCTATTTTCTTTCTAGAGTACCCTTATGTGAACGAGGGACAATAATAATGATTTAAAAATAATTTTGCAAATGTTGTGTAGTCTATCATAATATAGACACAGCCAGTTTTACTCGTTGAGAGATTTATTTGTGAGGAATTAATTACCTAATAATATTACTGGAGTCTTACACAAATTATGTAGTCTACAGTTAGTCTATCTATGCCATGTGTGCATTAATTTGAACCGTGACAGCTATTATGGGAGTGGCTTGATGCAGTGCAGGAGATGTAGATAACTTGATCTTGACCCTTAAGAAACTTTAATTAATGCTGTCACAAATCTGCTTCAAAGGTAAAATTAAATGAATTGCTAATTACAACACTGAAATAAAAATGTAAAGCCTATACAAATACTAGAAATCGTGAATATAGCCTAAATAATTGGGAATCATGTTAAAAAAAATAGTGAACATTTAATTTATCTATTACAATTTTTATGTCATTTTGGTTTCTTGGCTGCTTTCTTATAATGGTCCAGAAATTTGTCAAGTTTTTCATCAGGATGGTGTCTTTTTTAGAGCTGCTGTCCGTCTTGACGCCAACCAATCACTGCATTGCTGATCGTGATTTCGAGTGTCGATGCATCTGCCGTTTTCGAGGAACACAAGAATGAGCAGTAATCTCAGCTTAATCCAGATTAGAGCTGCACGATTAATCATATCGCAATCGCGATGTCAAGCTTGTGCGATTATATGACGCAAAATGCTGCGATTTTATGAAATAAAATAATAATTTAATAAATAAATAAATACATGTGTGGACACGACAACCCATTTTCTGAGAGCTGTTTGCCCATTTTATACACCGCTAATAAAAAGAAGAGCAGTCAGTTTCAGTTTAGGCAGTGGCACGTGTGGCGCGCATGGTCATGTCATGACTTTTCCCGGTGTGCAGCGCAGAGAACGCGTAAAGATGGATGCGGAGCAAACGGTCACTGAACTGGTGGCAAGAAAAAACGCTACCTCTGTTATATGGCGATATTTTGGCTATAAGATTATAAACCCAGATTAGTAGTGGTTAAACGGATCGTTGTTGATCCGTGATCCGTACGGACCAAGGCCCACGGTTCGGGACGC